>CAUYPK010162653.1:0-18845 GCA_963574355.1 Loris lydekkerianus | reverse complement strand
TAGTATAGTCTGAGGTCTGGTAGTGTGATTCCTCCTTTACTTTTATTTCTGAGTCTTGGCTATTTGAGTTTTTTTCTGATTCCATATAAAATGAAGTATTATTTTTTTGAGATCTTTAAAGTATGACAGTGGAGCTTTAATAGGGATTGCATTAAAGTTGTATAATGCTTTGGGTAGTATGGACATTTTAACAATACTGATTCTTCCCAGCAATAAGCATGATATATCTTTCCATTTGTTAACATCTTCAGCTATTTTTTTTTTCTTAGAGTTTCATAGTTATCTTTATAGAGATCTTTCATATTCTTTGTTAGATAAACTCCCAAATATTTCATCTTCTTTGGCACTACTGTGAATGGAATAGAGTCCTTGACTGTTTTTTCAGCTTGTCTATTATTGGTATATATAAAGGATACCAATTTATGAGTGTTGATTTTGTAATCTGAGATGCTGCTGTATTCCTTGATCACATCTAAGAGTTTTGTAGTCAAATCCCTGGTGTTTTTGATATACAATAATATCATCTGTGAAGAGTGAAAGTTTGATCTCTTCTGACCCTATCTGGATACCCTAGATCACCTTATCTCCTCTAATTGCAATGGCTAAAACTTCAATTACAATGTTAAAGAGCAATGGAGACAATGAGCAACCTTGCCTGGTTCCTGATCTGAGTAGAAATGATTTCAATTTAACTCCATTCAATATGATATTGGCTGTGGGTTTGCTGTAGATGTCTTCAATTAGTTTAAAAAATGTCCCTTCTATACCAATTTTCTTAAGTGTTCTGGTCATGAAGGGATGCTGGATATTAAAAACTTTTTCTGCATCAATTGAGAGAATCATATGGTCTTTATCAGGGGTGGCGAACAAGTTCGACTACGCGCTCGGAGATCGCTCCTCAGAGGTCCCTCCTCAGAAGCATCATAACAAAATCCAAACTTGGCAAAGAGTCACAGCATACAAAATAATGATAAGAGGCAAAGAGCCAAAATTCATTTTGGCCGGGAGCCGCATGCGGCTCTAGCCGCGTGTTCGCCACCCCTGGTCTTTATGTTTATTTTATTTATGTGTTGAATTACATTTATAGACTTACGTATATTGAGCCAGCCCTGAGATCCTGGGATAAATCCCACTTGGTCATGGTGTATAATTTTTTTGATGTGTTGTTGGATTCTGTTTGATAGGATCTTATTGAGTATTTTAGCATCAATATTCATTAGTCATATTGGTCTATAATTTTCTTTTCTTGTTGGTTTAGAGATCAAGGTGATGTTTGCTTCGTAGAATGTGTTGGGTAGTATTCCTTCTTTTTCTATATTTTGGAAGAGGTTTAGTAATATGGGTACTAGTTCTTCTTTAAAGGTTTGAAGAATTCTGACATAAAGCCATCTGGTTCTGGGCTTTTCTTTTTAAGGAGATTTTGTATATTGATGCTATTTCAGAACTTGATATAGGCCTGTTCAACATTTCCACTTCTTTCTGGCTAAGACTTGGTAGGTGGCATACTTCCAAGTATTGGTCGATTTCCTTCAGATTTTCATATTTCTGAGAGTAAAGTTTCTTATAGTATTCATTAAGGATTTTTTGAATTTCTGAGGGGTTTGTTGTTACTTCATCCTTACCATTTCTTATTGATGAAATTAGAGATTTTATTCTTTTTTTCCTGGTTAGGTTGGTCAAAGGTTTATCTATTTTATTGACCTTTTCAAAAAATCAGCTTTTGGATTTATTGATCTGTTGTATACTTCTTTTGTTTTCAATTTCATTTAATTCTGCTATGATTTTAGTTATTTCTGTTCTTCTGCTGGGTTAGGGGTTGAGTATTATCTTTAACAAATTTGAAGTGTCCATTCTTATCCTTCCTTATTTTGGTTGGTTTAAAGCCTAGTGCATCTGCAAAAAGGATTGCAACATTTGCTTTTTTCTGCTTTCCATTTGCCTGGAGTATACATGACCATCCCTTCACCTTGAATCTATATTTGTCTTTTAATGTAAGACGTGATTCTTATATGCAGCAGATATCTGGCTTGAGTTTTTATATCCAGTCAGCCAAACTGTGTCTCTTTAGAGGACAATTTAAACCATTCACATTAATTGAGAATATTGACAAGCCTTTTGAGAGTCTGGTGGACATTTTTAATCCTTTTGCGACTGTGGAAGTTGAAATTTGAACAAAATTTTCTGGGTTTACTTTTGTGGTGGAGTATTATGCTGGTCTTTATGGAGGATAGGTCTGAGAATAGCCTGGAGAGCTGGTTTAGTTATGACAAATTTCTTCAACATGTGAATGTCATTATATTAGATGGAACTTAGAATTCAACGAATTCAAAGACCAAATGACCAAAGATTTTGACACATTGAGACAAGAAGTTATAGCCCTCAAAGATCTGAGAAACACGGTAGAATCCCTCAGTAACAGAATGGAGCAAGCAGAAAAAAGGATTTCTGACATTGAAGACAGAGCTTTCAATCGTTGAATTCTTGAGACATCTTTTGGGTTACTGCTTGGAATTATAATTTGATCTTATTTGCTATCCAGATTCTCAATTCGATTTTTGACATCTCAGCTATTTGTTTGTGCATGGGATCTTGTGCTGTGTCTGCCCCATTGATCCTTGGGGGAGTTGATCTGCTCTGATTATTCATATTGCCAGAATTTTTCCTTTGATTTCATCTCATGATTGTTTTCCACCCTGGCCTCTGGCCATCATCAGATTTGAGGTGGTGTCTCTCCAAGATTAGACCCCATGGGGGATCATTCTTTTGTTGCTGAATCTTTATAGGGAGTGACCCTGTGTAGGTCTTCTAGGGCTGCCCCAGCCAGGGAGTTCTTGTTGTGGGAGCAGCTCCATTATGTGACACCCGCATCCAGCCACAGGGCAGGGTGGTGGTGCACACAGTTCTGGGAGTGCCTGACACCCAGTGACTTTGGCACAGAGGGCCCAAGGTTCCAGCAGTCTCTGGCCAGGAGAAGGGCTCCACGCAGAGGCAGGGAGGGCTCTGGAGGACATCCAGCTACCAGAGTCCCTGGCCAGACAAACAACCCGGTGTGGAGGCAGGGAGGGTACAGGAGGGAGGACACAGGGTTGTGCAGCTCCAGGAGTTTCTGTTCAGGGCCTGTGGAGGCTTGGCAGGCAAGGTAGAGGGTCCTAGCACAGCTCTTACTGGGGTCCAGGCAGGTGCAACTCTTACAGAGTTTCGGGAGGGTGCAGATGGCTGGTCACAGCTCTTCTGGAGGTCTGGGAGGGTCCCAGCGCAGCTCTTACCAGGGTCCGGGAGGGTGCCAATTGCAGGCCGCATGGCAGCTCTTCTGGAAGTCCAGGAGGGTGCGGATCACTGGTCCCAGCGCAGTTCTTCCAGAGGTCCTGGACGGTGCCAATGGCGGGTCCCAACGCAGCTCTTCGGCCACAATCATCTTTCTGATCAAACAAGTCTTCTGTTTAAAATCCTTCCATGGTTTTCAGGGGGAAACTGCCAGTGGTTTCATATGGCATCCTGACCTCCTCCCAAGTTTTGTTCCCCTTAGCTGCGTTACCCCATTTCTTCCCAGGCCGGCACACCTGCTCTGCCATCACCCTCCTGCACCCCCATTCCTTGTTATCAGCCCTTGGACACACCAAACTTTAATTTGCACTTCTTGCAGTCATGAGGTTGCCCTCTGTCCCTGACCTTCCCTAGCTCTCCTATTTCAACCTGCCCAACTCAGCTTTCCAGGTTCAATTTTAGAATTACCTCCTCAAGAAAACCTTTCTCAAAACAGAGTTTGCTGATGCTTCTCTGCCTCCCTAGGTCTGCATGGCATCCTTTGAGTACCTCCAGTAGACATATATAGTAATGTTTGATGTTTGGATTCTCCCTGTAGGAGGATGTAACTTTCTTGAGGACAGGGACTCTGTTCTTCATTCCTAAGCCCTCAGCTTCTTATCAATTGACCCACAGTAGATATTTCAAAAAAGTCCATGGAGCAAGGGATTGAAAATCTGCCAGTAACTAAACAAACAGAATAGATACCTTAAGAAAACTGTGGAGAACTGATGTTTGGGGTGGGGGGGCAGAGTTTGACTTGAATTTTTGCTTGCTGGAACAATGCTAAGAGATTGAAGGTCATGGGAAAACATATTGTCGGGAGGATCAGCAGCTTTGACAGCACAATCTGATATTTACTTCTCCAATACCTCATTTCATATTTAGATAGCACCTTACTAATATTATCTCCCTAATCCTTCTGTTAGGGAAGTGAGAAGAGAAGAGTGAAAATGACTTGTTCAAGGTTATAAAAGGCAGAGCAGTAACAGAAAATCCTTTAACACTTTCCAACTAATCCAAGACCCTACGTGTGCAGGATTTAGGATGTGCTACATTAGCACTTAAAAAAAAAAAACTTTCTGGGAAGTAATTAAGAGTTGGCACTGTGCCTTGCCTGGTTCTACACCTGGGACGTCCAAGGGGACCGTGTATGCCTGCCAGTTTTGTGGAGATCAGGGCACAATAGAATTTAACAATGTGGCAGTGGATGGGTGAGGAAGTGGGGGTGGGAGTCAGGGTGGGGGAATAGTGAGAACAGCTGCAAGACTGTGAATTCCACAGGGAGGGAGGGAGAGTGGTGATGGGAAGAGTAAACTCAAACGCCATGGGGCAGGGCAAGGGTAGTGTCAACAAAGACCTGGAAGGAAGGTCATCTAAGAAGTGGTAATAGTAGAATGGCAGGATGGTCAATAAATTAAGAATTAAAAACACAATTACAACTATTCCCTTGCTGTGTAAGGGTATTTAACATATGCTGTGTTTCATTTTCATTTGAATTTGCGAGGCATGCATTATCAAGTCCTTCCTCTGAATGTGATGACTGAAGTTGAGAGAAGTTACATCAGTCCAACTTACGCAGCTGTTAGAGGGCAGGAGCCGGTCCTGAGCTCCAGTTTGCCTCTTGGTGTGATGCTGTCTTTTCTGTGCATGAGTGAGAGGGGGCCAGAGGCCTTTTGCTAACCTTCACCTATCAGCCAGGTTAGAACTAGGGCAGATGCTCCTGGCCAGTGAAAGCCTGAGTCTTCTGGGCATGCCCCATTTGCCCTCTTGTACTAATAGTCTAGCCCTCCAGGAAGGCTCATTTCAGCAAGTCTCATTTGTGCATTTCAGGACTCTGGAATCTCCAGGACTGTGCTGTTGACTCTGTAGCACTGTGTTCTGTATCTTCCTCTCTCCTGAGTCTTTGTTGTCCAAACAGGGTGTCCAACCTGCTGTCCGCCAGCCACATCCAGATGATCTGGGGACTCTTTTGCTTCTCCGTGGCATCAAATATTATAAAACGTATCCACAGGCCTTTTTTTGTGCACATCAGCTTGTGCAGGTGTTTGTGTATTTAGTGTGTGGTTCTGACCTAAGACAACTCTTACCCTTCCAGGGTGTGGCAGAAAAGAAAAATGGTTGGACATACCTGGAAAATAGGCCATGGTGATGGAAAACGTGTTCCTTAGCAGTTTACACAAAGCTTTTGTCTAGAAAATACCTGATTGGGTAACAAAAGCATCTTTAATTAAAAATAACAAGAACAGGCTCAAAAAAAAAAAAAAAAATGGTGAAACTTTTTTCCACAACAAAAGACTTCTGCCTGTGGCCATTCGTATTTACTTACTCTCCCTGGAAAAAGAAACCAGTGTTTACAGATGGAGAGACAGCAGAGCTGTTGGAACCTGCGCCATCTTAATAATAATAGAGGCAAAACAACAGCATTGCAATTGTGTATTTTTTCTGACATCCAAATTTGTATTTACTTTCCACCCAAAATTCTACTCTTTGATGCCTTTTTAGGAACAAAGAAATGAAATGGAAGTACAGTGTTAGTCCACGCACATTATTTCATTTTAAAATCATATTTTTCAATCCCCACTTAATACTCAGAAAACTGAGGCTCAGAGAAGAGGTTGAAGTTTGCAGAGATAGTGAATAAAGGGGGAAAATCTCATACCTGGTTCTTTCCTGGGTCTCAGAGAAAAAATGGATAAACAAAATGGAAGATCCGTAGACAAATAAATAGCAGAGTTCTACAATTTACCACTGATGCTAGGTTCAATCCAAATAATTTATCAGCTATTTTCTGCCTTTATTTCTCCTTTTCTCAGAAAACTGTGAAGAAACAAGCCAGGGCATCTGGGCTGAGCTTCATGTTCCAAACCATCCTATCTTTCCCACGTGTACACATACCTAAAACCCTGCTCCTTCCTCCCATGATAGCCCCTTGCTACTCAAATGTGGGGTTCAAGAAGCCAGCATATCAGCCTGGTTTGGGAGCTTGGTTAAAATGCAGAATCTGAGAATCCTCTCCAGACCTACAAAATTCAACAAGGTCACTCTATATGCAAATTAAAATCTGAAAAGCAGGGTGGTACCTGTGGCTCAAAGGGATAGGGTGCCGGGCCCATATGCCGGAGGTGGTGGGTTCAAACCCAGCCCTGGCCAAAAACTATAAAATCTGAAAAGGACTAATCTAGACTCTTCCTAATCTTTCTTTAAAAGAGATGCTTCTTCAAAAAGACTAATTTTATATCCCTCTTTTTCTATCCTGGTTGCTAGCAATGAAAGTACTTTCTGCTGAGGTATGGAGCTGGCAAAATATAGAATTTTTCCCCAGTTAGCCAAAGCTCAATTAAAAATTCCATGACCCTACAAAGCCCTTAAAGAATACTACCACTGGCATTTTAGTACGCCAGTGGGAAAATATTTTGAATCTTCTTTCTGGCCCTAATGAAAAAACAGCTATTGTCTGTTCAGCTTAGGCCAGTGGGCATTTTGGGGCTCAAGTTAAAAAAACAAGCTTGTGCTCAAGCACGAGTTCCAAGACCAGCTCACCCAGACCACAGCTCTATGGCCATGGGTTTCATAGTCACCCTGCTGGCACCTCAGTTTCCTTCTCATACGATGACCTTTTTAAATGAGCATAGAATTTTTTAAGTGTCTCCCACAGAACATTAGTCTGCAGAGATTCACACACATGTGTGCACATATTCACACATGCATTCACTTGACATAGGCTAACCTTTTGGGAATTCTCTTTTTTGAAAACTTAAAATGCACTTAAAACATAATTTAAAAAATGTATAAAATGCACTTAAATATTAAATGACCTGAAAAGTCTGGCAGTAAAGAAACAAGAGTTTAATAATCCTTTTTGAAACTTATTTACCCAGAGGTGACCCTACTTTCTGCCCTTTTTTTCTTTCCTGTCTATTCCTCAGTTAACTTTCTGTGTCCACAGATAACACTTTGAGAAATTCTGGGCTAGGAGACCTCAAAGGTCTATTTCAGCTCTGATAGCCTATCATTTTACCATTTTACCCTCTTATCAAGGAGGATTCTCCTGATTTTTATACTTGCTGTTTTATTGACTTTTAAAGTAATTGCAATATTTATCATCATTATTTGAAAAACAACTTTGCTCTAGTGCACAAAAGATTTCTAAGAGGATACCTTTGTTTCTTGTTTTTGTCTTCTATACACATAAACCGGGAGCAATTCATGGAATTGGTACAGCACTTTTATTCTGTGATTCAAATCATCCCTGGCAAAGTGAACTCACATTTGAAAATACTGTCTTCAACTCATCTTGAAATCTAGATTAAAAGTGATTCTGCTGTACCTGTATACTGTAGACATTATCATTTGTAAGTGAAAACATACCAAAATGCACCTTTAACTTCCCTATTAATGAACATTCCAACACCCAGAAATGATGTATTTTTGACATTGACCCAATGTCCTGTCAACGTCCTGTAAATGAATTCATTTTGACCTTGACCCAACGTCCTATCAATGAACATTCCAACACCCAGAAATGATGTATTTTTTCAAAATACTTAGGAAAAGGTCATTTAGATTATTAATAAATTCATTTTTCCCAAAGAGCCTTCTCTATGTTGGCCCAACAACACTCCTCGCGTCATGGGCTTTGATTCTTTGCCCTCATTATGCCTCTCACAATCGTCATGGCAAATGACAAAAACATCTTCAGCCATGGTGTAGACATCACTCAGTATAATCCTGCCCTTTTGTGGAACAATCTGTTGGTGAGTTTTCTTCCTGTGCTTTCTCTTTACTCTTTTTTTTTTTTTAAATTTGGTGTCCACAAAAACACTTTTGAATGACTCTCTCTGCAGCAATAAACAATTAATCAAAACAGGAAAGCTGGGTAATAAAAGGTCCCTGTAACTTTATGGGCACCCAAAACATCTGAATTAGGCACAACCAAATAGTGTTAAAACTAATCAGGCCATTATTTCAACATATAAATAAGTTTCCTGAATGGGTCAAAAGTTATACCCTCATCCATCCCAGGTGGAAGGAGGCAGGTGAGGAGACCTAGGCAGAGAGTGATTCCTATCATTTTTATGAAAGACACTTAAGGACAAAAGGCAGAGGTTCCTACGCCTTCTCTGGCTTTTCAAAAACCTATTATCCCGCTTATGGAAAACCTCTTACAGAATTCCGCTCTTCTTGCGCCTCACACAGACGCTCCTGTGTGTTGAGGATGTGTACGGGGTGTGGGGCGTAGTTAAAGAAATCCTTCTGTGTAACTTGTGGTTGCCTGTTGAGCTCCTGCTTCGGGCTGTGCGAGGCCGGTTCCATCATTCCTCAGAGGAGCCCTTGTCACCGATCTCAAGTGATTTCAATCATGACACTGTTTTCCTTACTCAGAACACAAATATACTTTAAATTTGAAAACTCTTTTAACCTTGTGAAAATAATATGAGGGCTTGAGTGAGATAGAGATGGACAGCATTTGTCAATAAAATGCCAATTGAAAATTTTAAGCCTTTTATTACAAAAGATTGTTAGAACCCATGGGAATTACATTTCACTAGTTGGCATGTAGCTGTCACTTCCCATTGATTTAACATGCTTGCTTGTCTTCATAATAGTTAACATAAATATTATGTAAAATGTCTAAATAGTACCCATAAACATGCTTCGCTAAAGATTAATTTGATTAATTCATTCCTCCACAATTTTTTTTCTCTTTGAACTTGAAGGTCTATAATTTTCAAGATATGTCAACTCACCTTACTAGCATTGCCACTTGAGTCGAGTCATACAAGAGAATAGCTCCAGGTGCTAGAATCATTAACTAAGAATATTAAACTCATAAATAAGACCTTCCTGTATGTGTTTTACCAACAAAGAATCTTTCCTATTGCCGCCAATTAACTCTAAGAAAATTAAACATCATTTACAAACAAGATTAAGGACATTTTTTTTCTTCCACAACCAATTAGGAAAATCAGAAGGAAAATGTTTTGATTCATGCTCATCATATATATGTAAATATATCACATAATGGCTCATATTTAGCAAATATGAAATACCAAAATACAAATGAAAAATATTTTGGCATCTGTCCGGCCCTTGAGCTGGCTAACCCAAAAGTGTGATTTGAAAGTGTTCTAGTCCTGCTGTTAAACATGCACTGATCTGAATAAATTAATTACAAATTATTTTTATCAAAAACACAGTGAACTTTTAAAATACAGGAAAGGAGGAGCCTATTTTAGTCACTCATATCCCAACAGAAGAGGAAAGAAAAATTATCACGGAGTAGTTGAGCTAATAGAAAATATAAATCATGAGGCTTCTGGGCAAAATGGCATTGTGACTTCATACAAGAGAACTACTCCTCAATATAAATACAGTGATAAATGATAAAATTTTAGAAATTAAAATTAACAAAAGCAAGGGGAGCCATCTTCTTGGCTCAGAAATAGAACAATGAGATTGATTGGCACAGTTCAGAGTGGGGAGAATGGTGCCTTGCACCTGCTGGCAACCAGGCCCAGATGCGGTGGGTGAAAGGGACGAAAAGCTGCCAAGGTGCTGTGATGGACTAGAACCAGGATTGTTTTTTCCTTTTGATATTTTTGTATATGTTTAATAGAAAAATCTCAGAGAAAATTTGAATTCCAAAGTTCATTATTTTGATTCACCAAGTAGTAGCCACCTGGATTACGATGCTAACCTGGAGGCATGTGAAAAGCTCCCCAATTGCTCAATTTAACTAAAATTGGAAAACCTGGCTCAGTCACTGGATCTGCAGTGTCCACAGAGACACCATGGCATGGGAGCCCTAAGCCACCAAAACAAGACCTATACTGACCTGAGAATGAATGGGACCAGCTGGAGGCAGCTGCAAAATGACTAAACAGGAGTAATTAGGCAGAGGGAGAGAAACTACTCCCACTCAGAATGAGCATGCACGTGAAAATGCCAGAGCAAGTGATGGAACCACCACTGAGAAGGACCAAAAGGAAGAGACAGGTCAGGAGATCCACTTCCTTCCAGGAGAAAGCCGATAGTTTCTACCCACGTAAGGCCAGTATGCGTGCACACCCCACCCCCCAGGGCAATCCTACTCACATAAGGGTGGGTGTGTGAGGATGAGTTGTTTGTATATGAGAAAATATAAAACAAACACACCTAGCATTCTGAGTTACAGTGATGTGAAACATACATCGCTGGCTTCAGTCACTGAGTCCTGATGTCATTTCCCAGAATTCTAAGGTAATTTTCCTCAGTATATACGTAGACAATAAATGCTCGTTGAATACATTGAGAAGGGAAATTCTGTCATGTGAGTATTTATAATTTAGGTCCTAATGAGGCACAAGAAAACACTGCGTTAAGAGTGACATGACTGAAGCTCAAGTCAAGTCTGTAAGGCTTGCCAGGTGGGCGACCTTGGGTAAATTACACAGCCCTCTTCCAATCTCATTTTCTCATCTATAAAATATGTAATCATATTACCTGGCCACCTCAAAAACAAAATAAGATTTTCCCCCTCTATCCCCCCTCTATTTTATGAAAATAAAAAAGAAGTTTATTGTAGCATAATAAATTTTCCTCCTTAAAAGTTTCAGTTCACCATTGAGTCACAAGGATTTATTTGTAGAAATATTTTTAACTATGAATCATTTTTCTTAACAGATACAGAGCTACTTTGATTTTCCTATTGTTTTTGTAGTCAGTATTAATTTGTATCTTTCCAGAAATGTTGCCATTTCTCTTAAATTGACAAATTAAATTGTATAACACCATTCACAATATTCCATTGTTCCCTTTTATTATCTTAGAGATTGTGCTCAGGCATCCTCTCCTGTTTCTAAGAACTATAAGTCTGCCTAAGGGTTTATCAATTACACTGCTGTGTTCAAAGATTTAATTATTGTTCCTTTTGTTTAAATGTTTCCCTGCTATTTGTCCATTTTCTATTTTATTGCTTTCCCGTATTACCATTTTTATTTCATTTATTCTATTTACTTTGCAATAATTTGCTTTGGGGTGAGGATTAATTGGTAAAGAGTAAAGTGATGAAAAACTTCTTATATTTTGGTAAAAGTGTGGATAGATGAGTATATGGATTTGTCAAAACTCATCCAATTGTATGTGTAAGATTTTTGTGCTCCACTATTTAAGAATTATACCTTGACAGAACTGCAAAACAAATATTGAACTCTAACTGATAAGGTTGTGTTTTGCAGTAATACAATTAACAATTCTAAAACTGCTTTCCATGTATTCTAGACTTGAGGAAGCAAGTATTTGTATTAAAGATAATTTGAGCTAGGGTTTTTGCCCTTAGAGAAGGAAATCACAAATGTGTAAAATAACAAAACCCTGTAGAGCTAGTTTGGAATTGGAGGCACAAAATCTTTAGCTTTCAAATCTTTTCAAAAATATCCTAAGAGGTATGTATCTAGAGAAAGAGAGCTAGATATCTCCTGCCTAGGAAATCTGATAAAGCAAAATATAAGCAATTGGTAAAGAATATACCAGAGTTCCTTGTCCTTTTGTGCTTTTTTATGAAATTGCGATATCACATAAAACTAGAAAAGCTACAAAAAATAAATTCTGTTGGACAAATGCATATTGATCTATATTATCATTTAACAACAGAGAAGTATAGTCATAGTTGGAAAAGGGATGGTGATATTGGTTTTGATTTATGTCTTTTTTTTTTAAACTTCAAACTAATATGAGGGTACAAATTTGTAGGGTACCTTGTTCTCACTTCCAAGCTAAAGTTCAAGTTGTAAAAGAGCCCTTCCCCTAGGGGGCGTGCTGAACACCCTGGCCACGTGCTCTTCAGGTGCCATCCCACCAACTTCCCTTCCTCCTCCTGCCAATCCTCCTGCTCCCTCTGATTCATCTCTTCCTAGGCTTGGCAGTTCTCTATGATCAAAAGGTAAAGAACAGACGCAGAAAGCACATTTTCTGGAAAGAAAACTGTTAAGATATGTCTGTTCTGGAGGGATCCAAAATAGAAAACCTCCTTTCTTTTAAGAGTATTTGCTGGTAGAGGAAGGGGTTAAAATCAAACACTGGCACAAAGGTGATGGCAGCTGCTTGAGGACTAACTTCTGTAACCTTTCTAGTAATTTTCCGTGCCCCGGACACAAAATTTTCTGTAATTTTAAGTCTTCAAAACAAATTGTTCTTTTTCCAAGAATTATGCAACATGTTCATTTCCACCTTTTTCCTTTCCTAATTTTAGAACAAAGCCAGCTGTTATTAGGTTGTCTTTTTACATTTATCATGTGAAAAAAAACCCTAGTGAAGCCTTTCCTGAAAAATGGAAATAAAATAACATTTTAAATGTATTTTTTCATGTTCCTTTTTCTTTTTTTGGTACATGTGCATAGAGGTAAACATTTCAAATTGCCACGGTATAATTTAATTCCTCTCAAAGTCTGACAATGTCTTAACAACGGCACCTGTTTAAAGTCCCTGCCTTCATTTAACTTTGTATCCAAGTATTTATTGTGCTTTATCCCAAAGTCTATCATAATAAAAAAATACAAATTACTTTGGTTCTTACCCAGCAGAAACATGCTTACACAGATAATGTCAAGGAGGGAGATTTTCCATTGGCCCCTCAAGTCTGACACTTGGGTCTTCAGAATCATTATTGCATGATTGCCCTTTCTGGTAATCTTGAACACAGTCTTAAAGCCAAATAGTATCCATTTTTTAATTATGTAGATTTCTACTGGAGGAATGCAATTCTTATTCCTAAAAAAAAAAAGAAAGAAAGAAAGAAAGAAAATAGAAAGTATGAATATTAATTCAGAGATTAGCTTATTCTAATAGGCCGTGTTTTGGGTACTACCAGATGTTAGCATATTCTTAATTCAAATCATCAGGTTCAATTACATCACCAGGATGTTGTGTTCTTCCTGTGTTTGAGCTATTAATAAAAATATGTTTTTAATTTAAAAAATTGCTTGGCTGTGGTATGGGGCATTACTCTGGGGAGCTGGAAACACAGGAAGGCAAAGCAACATATTTGGACCACTGAGGTTTTCCAAGACACACATGAAAATAAATTTCACATATTTTTAGTGCTATTTCCCCTTCATGCTTTATGTTGTCTATGATACAACACTAATTTAAATTCACTAATTAGCACTAATTATGGCATTTTCATTACAAAACGTGTAACAGGTGAATGACCCCAACAGCATTTCAAATCCCTGAAATAAAAAGAGAATGTGTGTGTGTGTGTGTGTGTGTGTGTGTGTGTGTGCACATGTGAAGACAGTCAAATTCTTTTCTACACTCCAAATTCTTTCGACTCATGACTTGAAGAGATGGGAATGCACCCTGTGGGAAGCATTTGCCCAACCTGTGTGCAAATGTTTTGGCTGTGAAGTAGTGGAGACATATGGAAATCATTTTCCTTACATAAAACATGGCTGAGATAAGTCACACCTAAACAAAGGTTTCCATGATCCTCAAGAGCCAGAGTAGTTCAGAGTAAAGGTATGGTCTTATTATTCTACTCCTTAAATGTCAGTGGTTCGAAGACAATGAGAAACTTATTTTTTTCAGTCTTAAGAGATATTTATTATGGAAGATCATTGTTGACTTAATTATTTTAAAATGTACACACTGTTACTATTGTAGTGTCATTATATTTTACTGTTTTTTCTTAATGGAGGTAAAGGTTACATTTCACAATAAAGAAGCTGGAAGGCAATTTTCCCTAAGTTATAGGGAAGAAGGAGAATATGTTTTTAAATTATGTGGAAAAAACCTCTAAGGCAGAGATAGCAAATAGGTTTCATAGTGAGTGCCAGTTTTAATAAATTGGTAGTGACTGTATAAAGCATGGAAAAGGAACCTGAAGTGGTGTTCAGGCTTCCTGGGAATGAGAACTGTGATTGATTAACGATGGATGGACGGCCCTGGAAAGATACAGCACTTCTCCCCTGTGTTTATCAAACATAAGCATGGTTCAATTTTGCCAGCTCTTCTTAAGAACTCTTGATATTTTAAGTGCACACTCAACCATTACAGCTTACAAGAAAAAAACAGTTACAGATATTATAATAAAGAAACATTTATAAAAAGAAAATAAAATTACTGTGGGATCAAAGTGAGATGAAGCCACGGACTAAACCATACAGCAGATGGGTGCACTATGAAAGCATCACAGATTTGTCCCTCGACCTTTTATTTGCTAATTGGAATAGAAAAATGTGGTTACATAATTGATGGGGTCCCTAAGATTTAACAACAACCAAAAAAAGGAATAGTTTTTCAGGTGGTTTATGTGCATTCTTGACATGAAGATTGGCCAAGGATTTTACGCTAAAGTTATAAAGATGAAAGAATGCCATATAGTCAAGAACACCCTTAACAGAAATGCTACACTGAACTTAATAGGCCTGTTTTTGATAATGACTTTCCATTAAGTTGATGGCACGCCACCAAAATAGGATTCAAGAACAGAAATTTTGCAGGAGACCAACCAAATGGGCTCTCTACTGATTTAGTTATGTTTTTAATGTCCAAGGCAAGACAGCTTTAAAGAAAGATTGACTCCCCCACATGTGCCCCTGCCTTCCCCTCTCCCCCCCCCCCCCGAATTTAGATAATTGCTGAGCGGCTACCAAGGAAGGATAAGACTATTCGCTAGCAAGTATTTAGAATGCATTGCTTTCTGTTACCAGCTATGGATCTAACTGCATGTGTTGACAGTCACCCTGTCTGAAAGGGCCAATCTTAGTCTGGCCAATGAAACCCAGAGCTGGAGCTAAAGGGCCAGTAATCCTTCCTCCCACCAGCAGGAGCTACAACATTCAACTCTTACCTCTCTGGTAAAACACAGAAGTGTGTAAAGTGTGAACTTAACTCAGACCATCCCAATTTTTCTTCTATTTTGTCTTATTTTCAATCCACTCCTAAATCAATTGAACTTTAGTTATAAAAAGAGTAAGATACAATAATTTGGCACTATAAACTATATTGTTTAGAAATTTAGTTGCAAAGAAAAAAGCCACCTGATCAAGGAAGTTAACAAAAGCATTTGTAAATCTGGGTTGCTTCTCTCCCTAGCCTAGAGCTTTTAAATTTGAGTTTATGAATCCTAATAGGCCAATTAGCTTAGTTGGTTAGAGCATGGTGCTAATGATGCGAAGGGCAGAGAGTTGGTCTCACAGAGATTAGTAAATTTTGAGTAGAAAAAAATAAAATAAAAGCATTTCCACAGCCATAGCTTGTAACTTTATCCACGGTCACCAGCTCACAAAGGCTCATTCTTAATCTCCCTGAGACTAGCTAGAAGCATCTGATTGACAGCAGGCTTCTCCTAAAAAGAAGAAATTCTTATGATTTTTGCCTTTTAGGCAAATTAGGCCGTTCACATGCCAAATATATGATTTTTCTCAGTTAACTTTAGCTCAATTCATTAGAAATAATGAAATCCAGATGCAACAGATACTGACATTTATTGAACATCTATTAAGTCAGGCACATTTGGATATCTTATATACACTAAGTTATCTAACCTTCACCTCTGCCATTCTGGAGAATGTGCATATATATGCACATATGTACCTATAACTCTAAAACTGGATCTTGTGTATTGGAGTCAGACAGGCTTGAGATTTAGTTCCTCATTCCTTAATAATAGTATCAAGCAACCTTATGTGAGTTTTTCAGCTTCTCAAACCTCAACTTTTTTGTAATTAAATGGAGATATTAATAGTACCTATTATATCACAAAGGTGATTATAGGAGACGGAGCACCATGCCAGCCGGGAGATTGCCCCACTCCCAGTGCCTCTCTCAAGAACCTATGACCGCTCCATGGAGATTTGTAGCCTGGAGACCACTCCTCAAGCAACTGCATGCATTAATAAGATAAGATTGGGTGCTTGTTAGTAAGCAGGAGATGAACCTTGAACATATGGGGTGCATCAGGGTGGGAGGGGAACCCATGAGGAAAGAGCACGTAGCAATTATTATGCACAAAGCCCCTGTATGGACACCCCACACACCTGTTGTATAATGTTTCAATGAAAGGCCACAGCAGAGGTTACTCGGGTCTTCCCCTTTAAAAATAAAGCAACCACAGGCAATATAGACAAATGGGCGTGTCTGTGCTCTTATAAAACTTTATTTACTAAAATAGACAACAGGCCAGATTTGTCCCATGGGCCACAGTTTGTCAAGCAAACCCTGGTCTAAAAGTTTCTATGGCATCTAGTTAATAACCTATTCGGCTTTCCAAAGTAAATCTTTTCATTCCTGAATAAGCTTAAATTTTTGCATTACTCTTAATTTCCTATTACTGTCCTTCAAAGCTTCTCTGTTCAGTGAATTCAAAGATCAGCTAAGTTTGGCCATAATTCCAATGTTGTCAGAAATTGACAAAGTGGTAGGGAACTATAGCTGAGTTAAAAGCATTCACCAGGGAGAAAGAACTTCAGAGGCCCTCTGTCCTATTTCCTAGATTACTGGGAATTAATGAATTACCTTACC
Organism: Loris lydekkerianus; assembly: GCA_963574355.1. NCBI lineage: Eukaryota > Metazoa > Chordata > Mammalia > Primates > Lorisidae > Loris > Loris lydekkerianus. The sequence goes on along the minus strand of CAUYPK010162653.1, from coordinate 2,036 downwards.
CCTAGAAAACTCCAATACTTTTCTATGAGTTATGGAAACTTCTGGACTTTCTCTTGCCACCTGGACATTCTGAGGTCCAAGTTCTAGCATCTAGCCTCTGCAGTAGAGGAGTCTCAGCACTGTTGGCAAGATTATGAATGAATTTAATATAATAGCTTAGAGGATGTTAAAGAAAAAATAATTGAACACAAATATATATATTTTAAATTTTGTTTATAATGGATACATGATAACTTTTTATGTTTTATGAGGGTAGAGTGTGATGTTTCAATACATTTAGAGGTCACACAATGATGAAGTCAGAATAGGTAACATGTTCATCACTTAAAATCTTTATCATTTCTTTGTAGTAACTTTCAAGATCCTCCTAGCTACCTTAAAATATGCAATGCATTGTTATTAGCTATAGGAACCACAGTATGTAACAGAACACCAAACGTTTTTCTTCCTATCTAATGGTTGCTTTGGATCCATTGACCAACCTGACTCATCTCCCTTCTCTCCCCTCTCCAGCCTCTGATAACAACTATTTTAGGCTCTACTTCTATGAGACCAACGTTTTTAGATTCTGCATATTAGTGAGATCATATATTATTTGTCTTTCTGTGCCTGGCTTATTTCACTTAACATAATATTCTCCAGGTTTATCCATGTTTTCACAAATGACAGAAACAATACTGCAGTAAACATGGGAGTGCGGATATCTCTTTGACATACTGATTTCAATGCCTTTGGATATATGCCCAGTGGTAAAATCACTAGATCTTATGGCAAGTTCTATTTTTAATTTTTTGAGGAATTGTCATACTGTTTTCCAAATTGGCTATACTAATTTACGTCCTACAGTGTATAAGAGTTCCTCTTTGTCTACATGCTTAGTATTGCTTTGTTTTTTATTTCCTTGATGATTAATGATGTTGAGCATTTCGTTATATACCTGCTGGCCATTTGTGTTTCTTCTTTTGACAAATGTGTATTCAGGTATTTTGTGCATTTTTCAGTTGAATAATCTTTTTTTTTTTATGTAGAGTTGTTCAAATTCCTTATATATTCTGGATATTAGTGTCTTATCAGATAAATGGTTTGCAAATATTTTCTCCCGTTCAGTCAATTGTTGCCTTTGCTGGGCATAGGCTTTTTAGTTAATGTAATTCTATTTGTCTATTTTTGCTTTGGCTGACTATGCTTTTGAGGTCACATGAAAAAAAAAATCATCTCCATCTTTCTTTAAGGCTGCATAATATTCCATGGTGTACATATACCACAATGTATTAATCCATTCGTGGATCGATGGGCACTTGGGTTTTTTCCATGACTTAGCAATTGTGAATAGGGCTGCAATAAATGTTCTGATACAAATATCTTTGTTGTGACATGATTTTTGGTCTTCTGGGTATATGCCCAATAGAGGAATTACAGGATTGAATGGTAGGTCTATTTTTAGATCTCTAAGTGTTCTCCATATATCTTTCCAAAAGGAATGTATTAATTTGCATTCCCACCAGCAGTGTAAAAGTGTTCCCTTTTCTCCACATCCATGCCTTCATCTCTGGTCTTGGGATTTTGTGATATAGGCTAGTTTCACTAGAGTTAGATGATATCTCAAAGTAATTTTGATTTGCATTTCTCTGATGATTAAAGATGATGAGCATTTTTTCATATGTCTGAAGGCCGCGCACCTGTCTTCTTCAGAGAAGTTGCTCTTCATATCCCATGGATGGAGCTGGAACATATCCTTCTTAGTAAAGTATCCCAAGAATGGAAGAAAAAGTATCCAATGTACTCACCCCTACTATGAAACTAATGTAGGGCTTTCACATGAATGCTGTAACCCATTTGCAACCTAGGAATAGGGGAAAGGGGGAAAGGGAGGGGAGGGAGTGAGGAGGTAGGTAGAAGGAGGGGAATTGGTGAGAATACACTTGTGGTGCATCTTACAATGGTATATGTGAAACTTAGTAAATGTGGAATGTAAATGTCTTAACACAATAACTGTGAAATTGCCAGGAAGGCTATGTTAACCAGTGTGATATAAA
>CAUYPK010162649.1:0-13060 GCA_963574355.1 Loris lydekkerianus | reverse complement strand
TATCTTACAAGGTACATGTGAAACTTAGTAAATGTAGAATGCAAATGTCTTAACACAATAACTAAGAAAATGCCAGGAAGACTATGTTAACCAGTGTGATGAAAATGTGTCAAACGGTCTATAAAACCAGTGTATGGTGCCCCATGATCACGTTAATGTACACAGCTATGATTTAATAATTTAATTTAAAAAAAAAAAGAAAAAGGAAAAAAAAATCTACTCTGGCATTAGTCTCAGCATTTTACATAAATTTTCCCACTTAATCCCCAAACCAATAGGTAAGGACTATTATTATTCCATTTTAGAGAAGAACAGACTAAAGTACAATAACATGTGGATGGCCATACAGCGCTCATGTAGGATGACCAGACACTGGGATATGAGCAGGGGAAGTCTGATCCATAGAGCCCTGGATTCTTAGTGAAGTACAACATGTACTATAACATGCTCACGTGGGGACATGTGTCTTTACAATTGTACAACCAAAAGTAATTTCATTTCACACTGGCTTCCCTGGGGATGGTAACTCAGATTTATCTTAGCTCCTTTCAAGGAACTTAAGAAGAGACCACTATAAGGCTCTTTGAGCTATAAGCAGACTCTTGTTTTAAACCCAACAATTCATTTTCATACATGTCACTACATGTAACTATATGAATATTCTTCCTTGCTGTGTACCGACTTCCAGAAACATGGCTGCACCTCCCAAGTGGATGTCATATTTTTGCCCATCAGAATCTAGTCAATAAATGGTCAAGAATTTAGTATGCCCTGTGGGGTTCCAGCAGTAAAGATGGCTGGATGGAGATTATTATAATCTGGCAGGCTCAAGGACCCTGTCTGGATGGAGATTATTATAATCTAGTGAAGAAGACAGACATGGAGCAAATGATTGTAAATAGTTTAGGAAACAATGATGAGAAAGGAAAGTGCTCTAAAGAAAAACACAGGATGCTTTTGAGAAAAATGGAGAGAGACGCAGAGGTAACCAATTTCATTTTAAACCCATGGCATCCTTCTTGGAATTTGAACTGAATGCTTTCAAAATTGCCCCAAATCCTGAGATCACTTAATAAATATTTCTGAATTAATATTCTAGATGAGGGAAATGAGGTAATACTTACAAACCAGAGAAACACGTGGCAGTTTCTCTATACTCCCAATGTTGGGAGAAAGTTGAAATGTGCTCGAACAGAGAATGACAAGAAACGCAGGGCACACTTTGCTGTGGTTACAGCCCCAGCCGCACTAGCCGGATTGTTCAGGGCCTCACTTTCATGAGGCTTAATACAATCAGGAAAGGGCTTAGACGCTCAGCCAGGATAAATACCCCACCAGGAGCCTGATCAAGGAGAGAACCAAAAACCAACCAGCCTGGGCTCCCTTGTGGAGCCCAGACACACATGTGGGCGGCTCCCCCAGCCAATAATGCTGCCCCCTCTGGTGGCTCCTCACTCCCACCAATCAACACATTCTTAAAGTAGCCTGGGGCTGCAGAAGCTCATAATCAGACCTGGGTTGGATTGCAAACATCTCTATACTGCCAGTGCTGGCTAATGTGATTAGGCACAGAGCATTAGCCAAATAAAAGAGATGGGGAACAAGGAGCCAGAAAGACAAGGAGCTGGAGAGAAGAAAAAGAGTGTACAGTCTGCACAAGAGGAGGCAGGAAGTGAGGAAAGGCTTTGTCACCCCCGAAGAGAGAAATTAAAAGGCAAAAGAGCACTCGAACACTAATAATTTATTGCTTAGTCAAACAACTGGTGAAGGAATCAACAAATACTGAACACCTACTGTGTGTAAGTGTTCCCTTGCCCTCAGCCAGCTCCCAGCCCACCAGGAGGCAGACTTAAATGAAATGCCATAGACTCCCATTCGTAAGGCAGCCACCAAGATGGCGCACATATTCATAATAGACTTTTATTTTGGAGGAGAAAATGAATGAATAAATATAAACAAACAACTACAACTACCCTACAATTGGGGTAGTGAAAATTGAGTAGGATATGCCCAATTGTTTGGTCAAACACTAGTCTAGATGTTACTGCAAAGGTATTTTTTTTTTTTTTTAGATGAAATTAGCACTTAAATCAGTGGACTTGAAATAAAGCAGAGTATCTTTCAGTACATGAGTGGGTCTCATCCAATCAGTCTGGATGAAGAGGTTTGCTGAAGAAGATGGAATTCTGCCTTACGACTGCAACACTGAAATCCTACGTGAGTTTCCAGGCTGTTGGCCAGTCCTGCAAAGTTTGAACTTGCTAGCCCATACAACTGTGTGAGCCAATTCCTTAAAATATCTATATTTCACTTAAAATCAAGGTGTCATATATGATACATATATGTATATAGGACATATATAGACCCACAATTTATATGTAGGAGACATGTGCATTGGACGTGTGCGTGTGTGTCCTCTTGGTTCTGTTTCTGTGGCAAGCTCTGTCTAATACATCCACTAAGGATACTCACTGATTGTAAGGCAGGCCAAAATTCCAGCAATGTTAAAATGTAAAAAAGCTCATCCTTCTTAGAATTGAGGAGATAAGGTCATTGTGGTCAGTTTATTAACTATCACCAGTGCACTGAAGATTGCCAAGAAGAAACAGAGAGTGCAGAGACACCCATAGGAACCTGGGGGCGTCCAAGTGCAGATACAGAAAGAGTGAGGAGACAGCACCAGCCAGAAGACAAGACAGGCTGGAGTGGCAGAAAAGAAAGGAAGTATAAAAGTGCAAGGAACTTGCATGTGCTGTCCACAGACTCCCTCCCAACATGCAAGAACATCACCAGCTCCCACTGCCCGGGAGCCCAGACCCTTGTATGTGGCCCAGAGCTTGGGAGAGCAGAGCAGAACATCTCTCCAGTGGGCCGAGCCTCCAGGGTCTCTGTCTCAAAAGGCAGGCTGGGAGCCCATACCCCACTTGCACAATCCCAAAAGGGTTAATTCCCCACTTCCCCCTCCCCCATACCCTGTAAGTAGTGGCAATCTTTTCTAATCATTTCCATTTCTATTCCTCTTTAATTCTCCCCTTGCCCTCTTTGTTTTCATGACCTGTGGGAACCTGAACTCCAGCTGGAGGTAGAGTCTGCCTTTATACTTAAAGCAGATATTTAAGCAATTATCCTGTCACTGGGCCTTGCCTTGCCTCCTCCATATGGGTCGCTCCCAAGCAAGGCATTTGGTTTCTCCTTTGTTCCTGGTACACAGTGTAAAATTGTTCCAGAAAGCCCTTGCCCTTGAGCGACGGGACTGTAAGGATGGGGGTAAACTCACTGGGGATCTTCAATGTGGAAAGGGAGGCAGGGAATGGTGATCTGGCTGCTGTCAGCCTCTGGGTTCAGCCCACCCCATGCTGAATATCTGGGACTAGACTCCTGTCTGCTCCCTGCTCAGGTGGTGGGAAGGACAGGGTTGTGATGACCTGGTAAATTCTGCCTGCTGCCCTGAAGCTGCAGGTACACACTCTCCTCCAGAGTGCTCCTTCCTTGGGGCAGGACAGCCAGAGGAGAAAGAAGTGTAGCCCCAACAGCTTTGCTGGGACCTGAATGTGCCACCTCAAAGAGGGTATCCACAAAGAACCTCAGGAATTAGTTTCCTGTAGCTGGGGGGCTTAAAATAATACAAGTTTCTTCTTTCACAGTGTGGTGGCCAGAAAGCCAAAATCAGTAATACCAGGCTTAAGTTAAGGTATCAGGAGGGCCACACTCCATTTGGTAGCTTTAGGAGACAATGTGCTTTTTGCTTCTTCAGCTTCAGGTGCTGGCCAGCATTCCCTGGCTTATGGCACCATCATTCCAACCTCTTCCTCCTTTGTCAGACTGCCTTCTCCTGAGTGTGTCAAATCAGTTTCTGCCTGTCTCTTATAAGGACACTTGTGATGATATTTTGAGCTCACCTGGATAATCCAGGATTCTCTCCTCATCTCAAAATCCTTAATGTAACCCTATCTGAAAAACTCTGCAATATGAGATAATAGTCACAGGTTCTAGAACCTGGTGTCTCTGGAGGGGGCCATGGTGCTGCCTATCATACCTCCTTATACCAATATTAAGTCCATTTTCTACAGAATAAGAGAGGGGCCAAAGAGGGAGAGTGGGATGAACATCTCTCCCATCCTAAATTCCTAGTGTTAAAGGTCTTACTATATGAGCCAGCTCCTCCAGCAGCAGAGCATTTGCACCTAACCCTTGTCAAAAACACTATGTAGGATTAGGTCATGAAAAGTGGTCATGGCTAAATCTTATACCAAATAATTCACTAATAAATAAAGTATCTTTGAACAAAATGTGGCTTTGAACAAGTTAACCAAATGTCTCTAAGCTTCAGTTCCCAAATCTATCTAATGGGCAGAATAATCTCTACTTCAGTGGGAGTTGTAAGGGTTTATTTGCCACATGCCAAATTATCACAGTATTTTCCAAGAATTATCTACTCCTCACAGAGATTTATAAGAACTATTATCCCTACTTTACAGTTGAGTAAATGAAGACTCAGAGAAGTTATACAATATGGCTTCTGCTTACATAGCTTACAGTAACTCACAGATTTTACTTTGTAGCCAGGTCTATGAGACTCCAAAAAATAAGGCAATTAGCCCAAAGAGAACTTAACACTGGTTCTTGTCCCTGACTACACAGGAGAATCACTTGGGAAGCTTAAAATATGTAGATGCCCAGGCCCTCCTGGACTGAGTGGATCAGAGTTCCTGTGAGTGGGGGCTGGGCATTTGTTAAAAGCTTCCCTGGTGACTGGTGTGCAGCTGGGCTGAGCACTCATCACATTTGTTGGTTAAGGAAGCCCTCCGGGTCCTCACATGTCCTCATGAGGAGTGAGGGCAGGCCTTACTCCCTCTGCAGGCTGGCTGATTCCAACTGTGCAGCCGCAGTCAGCCCTCCTGCTAGCCTGATGCCTGACCTAAAGAGGAACAAAGACCTCAAGGCAAAGAATGCCTCAGTTATTCATTCATCTGCTCTTCCATTGAATAAATGAAACTCCACTGCAGCTTCCTTTCCTTACCTGGCTCTTAGTAGGTGTTCAGTAAATCTCATTGTTTCATTCAGTGTCTACTGCAGGTCAAGAGTTATAAGGGGTTGTTACACACCCGTTATGTACGTTTTCTTTCCAACTTTGTCAAATTTCCTCTGCCCCATGAGGACAGGTCCCCTGACTCCTATTCCCTTCATGTTGGCATTCCCCTCTGTGGGCCTGTCACTGCTTACCTATGTCCTCCCTTGCCACCTGTGGTAGCCTGAAATATGGACCCCCAAAATATTCACATCCCAATCCCTGGAATCTGTGAATGTTACTTTATTTGGAGAAAGAGTCTTTGCAGACACGATTGAGTTAAAGATTTTAAGACAAGGACCCCATCCTGGATTATCTGGGTAGATCTCAAAAGCCATTAAGTGTCCTTATAAGAAGGGGACAGAAGAAAGAAAGTCAGACAGACAAGGAGGAGGCAATGTGATCATAAGGCAGAGAATGGTATGGGTCAGCCACCAGAAGCTGGAAGAGGCAAGAACAGATTCTTCCTCAGATCCTCCAAAGGGAGCATTACCCTCCTGACAGCTGATTTGGGCCCAGAGACACTGATGTGAGAATTCTAGCCTCCAGAACCACCAGCGAATCAGGTCTATTGTTGCTAATCTGTCACAGAAGCCACAGGAAACCAAAATACTTATTCTGATTTTCACCTGTGCCCACCTTGGGGCTCTGACCACACTGCCTGAGCATCCCCTGCCTGACTCCCAACACCTGGCCCACCCCATGCCAGGGTATTGCCCACCTCATGACTCCAGAGGGCCTTTTCATAATCCTTCTGACTTCTGGGAGCAAGGGCCTGGGTCTCCCTGCTAGGCCCAATGTCAGATCACCAGATACCAAGTTCAGAATTTCTAGGACAAGACCCTGGGTGAAGAGAAATGGAATACAAGGCTGACCCTAAGGGGTCTTAAAATGCAAACAAACAAACCAAACAAGCTGGTCTAACCAGGGCCAGCCCAGAAGAGAGCTCATATCCTGGATGAGGACTGAGGAGCAGAGTCACTCAGAAACAGCACAAGTCTGGAAACTAAAGTAGAAGTCAGAACCTCACGTCTCCTGTGGCCTTCCCATGTCGCCTTTCCCTGTGGGGTCCTGGGTCTTCATCACCTTTAGTGACAGCACCTCACATTTATATAGCACCTGCTTCTGCAAACGATTTCCATGTGTCTCACTTTCTTTGAGACCTACCCAGAGAGGTAGGTGGGAGTGCTGCATCTAACCAGCAAAGGTTAAAAGACTGAACTGAGGTTTGGCAGTACGGAGAGAGAGTGCAATAATCAGTCTGACTCAACAGCAAGTCTCCTTACCCTGCATTCAGTACTCTGTGCACTCCCCTCTGCACCTCTCGCCTCTGCATCCGCTGTGGCTCACATACAAGAAGTACGGGTACAGAGAGGCTAGAAGACTAGTCAAGCCAACCAGCAGCTCACTCTTCTGCTTAACTCTACATGCATTAACAACAGCTGTATGAGGCAGGTACTATTTATTATCTTATTGTATTGCATTGCATTGCATTGCATTGCATTGCATTGCATTGTATTGTATCAAATTTTTTTGAGATAGGGTTTTGTTCTATTGCCCAGGCTGGAATGCAGTGGCATCATCATAGCTCTCTGCAGCCTCAAATTCCTAGGCTCAAACAATCCTCCAGCCTCAGACCCCTGAGTAGCAGGGACTAAAGATACATACCACAATGCTTGGGTAATTTTTCTATTTTTAATAAAGATGGGATCTCACTCTTGCTCAGGCTGATCTTGAACTCCTGTGCTCATGTGATCCTCCCACCTTGGCTTCCTGAGTTACTGTGATTACAGGCCCATACTACTGCATTCAGCCACTGACCTCATTTTATAAATGTGGGGAATGAAGCACAAGAAAATTTAACAATTTGTGTAAGGTTTTATGGCTAGTATGTGGAACAGCAAGGATTTGAACCCATCCAACTTGGCCCCACAGCCTGTGCTCTGAACCCAAAGGGAGTTAATAAAACACTACCAGAACTTTTCCTTGGAGCTGGAACTTCCCAAATTGTATTATAAACCAACAATATTCTAAGCACTCTTCAAAACAATGAATCAGAGGCAAATGCAACTAAATTATTCCCTTAGAATGAAAGTGATAGTAATTTGAAATTCCTGTTGGAAGTTCTTTCCACCAGATGTGTCCATTCATAATGTGGTCATCATTAGCCACACATGTTTGGGGTGTGTGTGTGTGTGTGTGTGTGTGTGTGTGTGGTGTCAGCTCATGCACCATGAGATGAGTGGCAGACCTTCCAGATGGTTCACCAGAAACCTCACTTCTGGGCTCTCCCAGTGCTTCTGCTCCATCAAAGGGACTTTGAGTTCGAAGTGTGAGTAAATTAACAACATCCCTGTTCTTTATTTATCTCTCTTCTGACTGTGATAAATAGCCCTGGGGAATCCTTCCTATTTCTGGATTGAGAAAAAAAAATAAAATTTCTCTGCCTACATTTCACACCAGTATTGGTAGGGTATTCATTATAAGCTAGCTGTATTCTAGTGTTCTAGTACATATTCTCAATCTCCCAAAAGTAACAAGTGTGCTCCTCACCATCCTTCCAAAGCCTTACTAATTACCTTCACCACATGGGGCAGGAAGCCAATGCTGTGTGGGAATAACTGAACCTTCCCTATAAGAATTAACTATCTAACCCACATGTCCAAAGCATTCAGCATCCAGATAAGAATACGCTGACACTGGCTGAAAGATGGATTTGGGGTGGTCTTCTAGTCTAATCTCTTCCTCATACAGATAGGAAACTGAGGGCCAGAGATGGTAAGTGATCTGTCCAGGATTACACAGCAACATCACAGCAGTGCTTGCTTGCACTGACACTAGGTAACTTAGATGAAACTTCCTACAAGGAATAACCAAAAATTCAGAGCAATGCAAAAAACATTGGGGGCACTGGAGATGTTCCCATGTAGAGAAGAATTTCAGGACCAAGACTGGGAGGATTAAAAGAGAAAGTCTGCATTGGAGGATACTTTGCCCCAGAATCTAGGATCTCAGCCAACTCCAATAGAGGTAGGTGAGAGGTATAAAAACTTAATCGATCTTTTGACAGACTATGTTATTGATAAGGAAAAATATGTATATTTAGGACCCATCAAGATACAGAAGTTGATTAACTCCCAAGCTTTGGGTTGGGAAGTGAAAGGGATATAACCTTAACCTAGGAGTAAAGTGAATCAAAATCAAGACCAGTCCTCACTGGGATTAAAGTCCAGGTTTGAATCATCTATTCCTGATTATACTAAGGTGGTCTTAAATTTCTAAGGGATCCTAACTTCCAGTAAGATATAAATCAAATCCTCTCTAGAGGAAGATGACTTTATGCTAAGCTTAGTAAAAAATATCTAATTTTCACAATGTAGAATACCTAGTGCTCAAAAATAACCAGGTACAATGAAGGACCCAGATAACAGAGTTATGAAGCACAGACTTCAAAATATGCCTAGTATATTCAAGGCATTTAAAATCAAGATGGAAAATTCTGACAATCAACTTGAAACTATTTTAACAACAAATGAAAATTGTAAAACTAAAATATATAGTAACTATAATTTAAAAATCAATGGGTAGTTTTAAGAACAGATTAAACACAACTGCAATATTAATTGGTGATAAAATAGGTGAGAAGAAAATGTCCAGAACAAAGCACTAAAAAATAAATGATGGAAAATAGGAAAAAGAACATATGAGATAAATCAAGACTGATTTCACAAGACAGTCTAAAGAAGAAGAGGAGACAAGGAATGGAGGAGGACCATTTTTAATTTAATTTTTTACTTACATACATTTTCCAAAACTGAGAAAAGACAAATAGGCACAAATTCAAGAAGCGCTTACTATAAATCTTGAGCAGGATAAAAAAAGTATTTTGCATCTTACCAACACATCAGAAAGAAACTGATGATTAACAAAAGAGGAGGGTTCTTTAAAATAAGAAAAAAGAAAAATTATAGAAACAATAGAACTCATACCTCCCTTTCCATTAGAGATAGCACAAACCTAACAATAACATAACAGTATGTTAAGAGTGATGAGAAGATAACTGTCATCCTCCAATCCAATACCCAGCTAAAACAGCCTTAAAAAATATCAGTGAAATTAAGATGCTTTTCCCACAACAAAAACTGAGAGAATTTATCAGCAGATCTGAATTAAAGAAAATGTTTGTAAACAGAAGGAAAATAATCCAAGATGAAAGCTTAAAGATGCAAAAACACATGAAGAACAATAGAAAAGGTAAATAAACAGGTAAGCTAAGTGAATACTTACTACATAAAGTAAAAGTAATAATATTGCCTTGTAAAATTTAAAATATCTATCAATTAAAAATAATGGTCATAGCAGCATATAAGTTAATTAAATGGAGGCAAATATAAAGTATTCTAGGGTGCTTCCTTTATCTGGTAAGTGATTAAAGCTCTAATTTATTTTATACTTGTTATATTAAGGATGTATATATAAATTGTTTAGTAACCACTATAATGTTTATCAAAAATATAACTTAAAAATCGTGAAGAATATAACTAGCAAGCTAATAGAGATAGAAAATTAAATCAAGAAATAATAAATCCAAAAGAAAGCAAAAAAAGAAGAGAAAATGGAAATACCACAGGTGAGACAAATAGCAAATATTAAATGTGTAGATTTAAACATAAATATATCCATAAATACATTAAGAGACAGATGAACAATTAAAAGAAAACAATTATCAGACTGGATCAAAAATCAAAACCTCAAGTAGAAGCTACCTATAAGTGACATTGATTGACTATAATCATACAAAAGGGCTAAAAAGAAAATGTGAAGAAAAGATATACTATGCAAATACTAACCAAAATAGAGTTGCTGAAGCTAAATTAAGCTAGGTTAATATCAAACAAGTAGAATTTAATGCAAAAACCATTCACTGAATGGAGAGGGACATTTCCCAATGACTACTAAAAAGAAAATTTGGTTGACTAGAAAAGTATATTATCTATATTTATATGCAGGTATATAATACAGCCAGTCACCATTGGAGTAGGTCCAAAGTGGTGAGAAAAGAACCCTCCCTGGCTTTAGAGGCTTACTTTAAACGATAAGTAAAGGAAGAAGGAGAATAAAAATGAAAAAAAAAAAAAGATGAGGAGTCATAGAAATAGAAAGGAAAGAGGGTAGCGATCATAAAAAGAGAAATGAAGAAAAATCTAGAATAAATGAAATAGAAGCCATAGTAAAAAAGGAGGGGGGGAAAGACAGCAAAAACTGAAATTAAAATGTGTTGAAAGAAAAAATACGAGAAGTCATAAAGAGTCCAGAAACACATCTACTTCAAGGAAGCTTGGCTCTTCACCCCCAGGGTCAGACCTTTCTGTGGCATGAAGTGACTCAACTTCTGTATTCAATTTCTGAACCATTTTCCCCAGACGGAAGTTGACTCCTGGGAGACCAGGCCAGGTAAGACTGGTAGCAAATATATATCTGCTGTCCTCTATCTGCACTGGATGTTTTCCCTACTTTGTTGTACTTAGAAGTGGGTTAGGGATTTGGGGGGCTAAGAGGAGGGAGGGAGAAGGAAGGTGAGGTAGAGAGTTATCACTCAATAACAGAGAGCTTTTAGTAACAGTTTTGAAAATATGGGTACCTAGGACCTGCAGCTGTGAGAGCTCTATTGCCCACTGATATAGTATCTGTAGAAATTAGAGGATCTTGGAGGAATCATTCATTTATTCAGTCAGTAATGGTGAGCAAGATAGATACGACCTCACACAGGTTGCATTCTAGTTTGGGAAAACTCAAAAAGTTAAACAAAGTAATTACAACTAGAGATATGAGATATCAGGACAAAGAGTAGCCAAGAAGAGACAGCCACTTCCAGAGTGGGTGGTCAGGGAAGGTCTCTCTGGGGAGGTGACCATCTTGACAAGTATACGGATGCGAGAACCAACCAGGTGAGAGAACTTCCTAGCTAAGGGTGCCGGCACCCAGGAAACTGCCAGAGATGGCTTTTATCAACAGGGGGAAGCATGAGCCAGGCCTACAGCGAGAAGGCAGTTCTCAGTGTGTCTGAACACTAAGAGCCCCAGGCAGTGCAAGGTCTTCAGCCTGGAGATCGTGCAGAGCCTACAAGCCATGGGAAGGAGTTTGGGTTTTCCTTGCTAGCCACAAAAAGCTTCCAGAAGGTTTGAAGTAGCAGAGTAACTTGATCCATTAAGCAACTGCCCTAAAGGGCAGCTATAGGGAAAAGATTGTGATAACCTATGAACTTCCTGGCTAAGGGTCGCTGGCACCAGAACCAGTGGGTAAGCAGATCACAAGAACCTCCCTTCCCAATGGCTCACACAGCCCAGCCTTCACTTGTCTGAGATGGTCATAGGGGATCAATCCCTCACCCTAGGGAGGGTGAGGCCTGGACTAGGTGACTTAGAGGTTCTTCTTGGGGCTGCAGTTATACCACTGGGGTTATTCCAAGACTCAGTGTAACAGTTTTTCTGAGCATTAATTCTGTTCAAAGGTAGACAACTAAGTCTCAGCCAGACAGAAGATACTACAGGGTTAAACCAAGTAAACTATGAAGCTCAACCAAGAGAACCAAACACAAGCCATGTCTGAGGAGAGATGGAGGAGGTTGGGTGTTGCTGAGATTTTGGATCAATATTTCTCTAGTGTGGTCCCTGACTTACTAAATCAGCATTGTCTGAAGGACTTGTTAAAAATACAGATTCCTGGTTTCTTCCAACCTAGATCTGCTAAATCCAGATGTGGCTATGAGTTCGGAAGGCACCTTTTCTGGTAAATGCATCCTTGTCTTTGAGATCATTAGCACAATACAATGTAAGAATGGAAAGCCTGTTGTGTATGTGCTAGTTTTCCAGCCCCCACAGAACCCTGAGCATCCCTCTTGTTTTAATGAGTATTGATTTTTAAACAACGATGAATATTTGAATTTAGATATATAATGTAATCTATTTTACTTTAATATGGTTTTATTTCCTAACAGCTTTATTAAAGTATAACTAACATACAATAAACTACATACTTCAAATGCATATTATGAAAGCTTGACATAAAAATACATGCATGAAACCAAGACCATAATCAAGATAGTGAACACAGCCATCACTGCCAGAAGCCCCTTGTTAATCCCAGTCTCCTGTCCCTCCCCTTTCATCTCCAGGCAATCACTGGTCTGTTTTCCATCACTAGAGATTAGTTTGCATTTCCCATATTTTTTTATAAATAGAGTCATACAATTGTCCTCTTCTTTCTGTCTGGGTTCTTTATTCAGCATAATTATTTTGAGGTCCATCCATGCTGTTTAAATCAATAGTTTATTTTTACCGCTGTGTATTACTGTATTGTATGGATATACCACAATTAGTTTATGCATTCACCTGTTGATGGACATGTGAGTTGTTTAGAATTTTTGGCAATTACAAATATAGCCGCTGTGGACATTCTCGGACAAGTTTTTATATAGATACATGCTTGCATTTCTCTTGCATATATACCTAACAGGTGTATCATCTTGTAGATGTATGTTTAATTTTTAAAGAAATAGCCAAAACTGTTTTAAAAGGTGTTTTTCCATTTTACATTCCCATCAGCAGTGTGTGAGAGTTCCAGCTGCCACATATTCCTGCCAACACTTTGTATGATCAGGAATTTTTATTTTAAACATTCCAATCAACATACAATGGCATCTCATTGTGATTTTAATTGGCATTTCCTGTATATCTTAATTTGCATTTCCCTGGTGCATTTTTTCACAGATTTATTGATCACCAATATATCTATTTTGGTAAAATTTCTATTTAAATCTTTTCCCATGGAGGAAAGGTTTATTTTCTTTTCTTTTTTTTTTTTTTTTTTTTAAGCAGGAACTCAACATTAATGCATCAAGCAGCCACTTATATAGAGCATGGGGCAGAGGCAGGGAAAGAAGGTGGGGGATGAGGTGCGTGATAGGGTTGGGCCAATGGCATGGTACCACGT
>CAUYPK010162645.1:0-15753 GCA_963574355.1 Loris lydekkerianus | reverse complement strand
GGCCCCCCACCAGGTCCATGCCAACACAGGGGCTCACTCCGCCTAGCTGGGCCTCCCCACCAGGTCCATGCCAACACAGGGGCTCACTCCGCCTAGCTGGGCCTCCCCACCAGGTCCATGCCAACACAGGGGCTCACTCCGCCTAGCTGGGCCTCCCCACCAGGTCCATGCCAACACAGGGGCTCACCCCGCCTAGCTGGGCCCCCCACCAGGTCCATGCCAACACAGGGGCTCACTCGCCCCCTGGCTGTCCCTCTCCTCCCCTTGGGATTCACTAAGCCCTTTGCTCCTGTGTCCCCAGGTAAGAAACTCCTCTCAGGAGCCACCTCTTCACCCTGTAGGAGGTTGCCACGCTCCTCTTCACAGGGAAAGCCCTAGGCTGATGGCACAAGCCAGTGTTTAGTCCCTATCACGCCGTCCTTAGGGCACCAGACAGTGTGCGGTATCTCCAGTAACAGCAAGCGCTGAATAAAGAAAATTCCTCCAAACTGGGACAGGCCAAAGGCTCTGAAGCACAAGGAAGGAGAGGGGCAGATTACTAGGAAAAAAGAAGGGAGGAGTGGGAGAGGGTCCCTGATTCCCCAGGGCCTTCACCTGCCCGCTGCCTACCCAGCCCTCAGTCTCTTCTCCTTCTATCCTGCTCAAAGGCACAGAAAGGTTGGGGCTGGCGGGGCTCCACAGAAGCCTGGGCCTTTGCTGGTCATTAGCACATTTAGTTTACTCTCTCCACAGAACAAATGAATGCTCCATGGTACCTGTTGCTTTGGGTTCGCAATTTGGCAGGGCCCACCAGGGAGGACCAATGTCATTGTCACTCCTCCCTCTCCAGACTCACCTACTATCACGCCTGGCCCTGACTGCCTGGGAAGTGGGTTGGTTATTGTCAGCAGCAGCCACTGCTGTTCCATCCCAGACGTGGTACGTGATATTCTAGGGTGGGAATTCCCTTCCACTCACACTCCCGGGCTGGTACTGTGCTACCCCAATACGGCCCATGGGGCACCCCTCTTCCCTGCCGTCCTCTTCTCCTCCCCCTCTCTTCCTCACCCAGGCAGGTGTCCCCTGGGCTGTGAGTGAGGACCCCACGCTGCCCCCTCCCAGTGGGCCGTGCCCTGGAGCCCTGGCCCGTGCTTCTGCCTAAGAACCACATAAAATAGACAGGGTCAATGTCCCCAGCAGCCATTTCAAGTGACAGGAAAACAGTCAGACTTGGATGACGTTTTACCAGCAATGACGCTTTTTGTTATGGTTGAAAGGACTGGAGCTGAGGTCCCAGGTGCTCTACGTGAGCCATAAGGAAAAACTGGGGCAACACGGGTGCTGCTCATTCCTACAGTAAACCCGGAAGATTTAAGAATTTCTCTCTTTTCCTGAGATCAGAAAGCTGTCTGCAACATTGGTACATCATAAAGAGTCAAACCTAAAAAGTCTGAATAACTCTTCGGTACTGTAGTGAAATCAGTACGATGCGAGTAGTTTCGAGATAGCCGCGGCGTCCAGGGAGAAGTTCATCAGGACAGGCTCTCCTGCGCGTGTCAGGATGTCGGGGAATAATTTGACGGCATGTGGTGTTCAGTCTGCTCACTTTCCCGTCTCTAAGCCTCAATCCAAATGTGGCAAAGCGCTTACAGAAGCTATCACGGAGAAAGATGCAATTCCTGGCAGGAAACACCTATTTCAGGTTATCACAAGTTCTAGTGCAAAGCTGTGTTGAAATAAAGAAAGTTGAGGTTCTGTCCTAGCTGTAAACACCATTTGAGAGGAGGGAAGCAGTGTTTATTGACCAGTTTCCTGTGTAGTCTGGTGCCCTTGACTTCACAGATACCCCAAGTTGGTGGACTGTGAGGAAGCCACTCACCTTTCTGCCTGGGAAGCAAGGTGGCGACAGAGCCACCCCACAGCTTGGTGGGGCTCTGGAGACAGGGGCAGTGCTCAGGGGGTCACGTGCACAGTAAGCGCCCAAGAAGGTCAGCTTCTGTATGTTTCATTTAATTCTCATGGCAAGAGAGAGACCTGAGTGCTGAAGATCCAGCCGGTGTCCTCCAAAAAGGCAGCCCAGTTCCAGGTGGGGGACCCTGGACGTGAGCCCCACTTTGCCGCCTTTCTCGCATTTTCCCCTCCTATACTCACCCCTTCTTCCCTTTGGCACGGTCCCTGTGCAGCCAGCAGGGCCTTTGCCCTACAAGCACCTTCCTCGTTCTAGGTTCCAGCCAAATAATGTTAACAGCCACGTGAAATCAGTGTTGCTCACCCGGCTATCTCAGTCGTGTGGGAAAAAAGCAAGTTGGAAAGAAAACAACAGCCATCCCTGCTGAGTGCAAGAGGCCACTCTTTGCTCCTTCAGAGTGGCAGTGAAAACAGGAGAATTCTTCAGAAAACAATGTGGAAGGTGGTCTCTCGGTTCCCTGAGATCTTACAAAATGGTGTATTTTTCATGAGCCTGTGTTAGGTTTACTCTGAAAACTGAAGGAGAGGAATTCACAGTGCTGACTGGAAGATGAAAAGGAGGCCTCGACTGGACAGCAGGCCTGCAGGGGAGGGACAGGCCCTACCGCTCTCACCACAGCAGACGCAGGCCGTGAGGTGGGGTGGCCCTGAGATCTGGAACCCCAGGCAGGGTGTGGGGAGGGTGACGACAGCTTGAAAGAGCATCACAGGGCACCTGCGCAGCTCCTCCCGTCAGTACCCAGCTTCTCTCCTGTAAGCAAATGGTTGGATTTATCCAGGGTTAGCATCGTCAACAGTGGAGATACTAATATAATGGCCTTTTGTCAGAATTCTCATGCTAATGACACAGGATAATACTTAGATGATCACTGTGTACACCTTAGGTTAGTGTGCAAATAGTAATGGTCTTCATTAATGGCCAATCCACACACCCAGTCTGTCAATATTGTGTATGCTATAAATCAGAATATTTCATTTATCCATTTTCTGGCCAAGTAGAAGATAAAATTTTAATGTACTTGTGCATGTGAGATGGATGTACTGAGTGCCTGACTGTCATCTGGGGGAAAATGTGCTTCTTTCTGCAAGTCCAGTAGCTTCCCTGGGAGGAGAACCCTGGGAGACAGAGGTTTTCCCAGCCAGTGTGGGAGAGAGCCTGAGTGAAACCGGCTATTTTGTCTCTTGTTCTTGTATCCTCTTGTTTAGAAGACAAGATTAGTGCTTTAATCACATCGTTCTTGGAAAAGCTGGGTAGTTGATAATAGCAGTTTCAATGGTGTGATGCATTTTTAAGCAGATATTTGTTTATATACCATGCAACTGCCAGCACCACAGCTCACATAAACCAGATGTTTTTCTCCCAAGCCTTTGCTGTCTGGGGAAAAAATAGGACAGTGCAGACCATGGCCATCGCATGGTGACAATTTCAAGGAAAACTCTTTAAAATGCTTTTTTGAATATTTCCATACATTTCTGAGTTCTAGGAGCTCCATTTACCTAAAAGAAGCTGAAATGTTAGTTATTTTGGAAAATGATGATGAGAGTAAAGTAGACCTCCATAGTTGACCACCTCTGTATACTGTCCACCTCCTTAAAGTGACCTAATTTTCACAAACCAGACACGCACCACTTGTGGGCATCCGTAAGGAGGCTGTACTTGTATATGTTGACCACCTCCGTGTGTGGATCACTTTGTTACAGTTCCTTGGATGGTCAACTTAGAGTGGTTCTACTGTACTTGAACCTGCTTCACCAAATTTACTCTCAATACAAACATTTTCATTTTGTAATTTTTTCCCTAATGCTATTTGTATAAAGCGTCTGCTCTTCCCTCTAGCCCCCTCTGGGAGCCATGGCTGTTAAACATGGTGAGCACTCTATTGCCGTGACTCCGCTGGTCAGGATTCTTTTGTTATCTTGTTTGTTGTTTTTTTCTAGCCAAGAACTTTAATGAACTGAACAGTTATCAGCATTAAAACCAATGCAGGAGATACAAAATTATCATCTTATGTCAGAACATTTCTCGTGGTGGCTACAGTGCAGGTCCTGCTGAATTTGGAGTGACTGCAGTTAGGTCTACCCTGTGATGGGCCCACGGGGGCTCTGGTGAACATGGGAGTATCTCAGCAGGCAGTTCCCTTTCCCTGACAAATGGAGGGAAGGAGAGATGAAGGGAGTGCACCCAAAAGGAAGGGGGTGACACTGGGGACCCTGTGCAGACAGCACTCGCGGGGGTCCTTGAGCCCAGGGCTCAGAACTTCAGGGGAATGGCGGGCCAGTACTTGGGCTGCTTTCTGTCCCGGTGCTTATCTAAGCTCAGCTGCACTGCAGCCTCCATGGCCTGGATCTTGGCAGCGCTGTCCCCATACAAACGTTTCATGTGGACCGTGTGCCACTGGCCTGGCTTCTCAGTTGGGGGCTCCACTGACCGGTGGGTGTTGTAGCCCAGGTGATGGCCGGCACTCATATAGTCATCCAGGCGCTGTGCGTCCAGCTGCTGTGGCCATTGCTCCTCTCCATGCCTCTCGGTCTCTGCAGATACTGGCGGAGCTCCTCCGTGATTTCCATGTTGCTCAGGTCACATTCTACCTCCTCGTCTGACTCCGTCTCTACCTCCTTGTCTTGGGAGGAAGCTCGGTCTTCTCTTGAGGATGCCTGGATCCTACTGCTAACTTGGGGCTGTTGCCCAGACCTTCTGAAATGTGAACTGCAGTGGGAGTCATGCCAGGCTAAGTGATGGTCACTGAAAGACTGAAGATGTCTAGCCTCATTATCGTAAGAGCTTTGGGGAAGAACTGCAGAAGGGAGGTACCATGGAAAACTGAACTAATCCCATTGTTCCTTGATAATGTTGCTGGTGTCTCAAATATGCGGGGTGAGAATACCAAGACTCAGAAGCTTTTGATGTTGGTGCCTGGGCTTCCATCCTGATTGTGAAAGTCCAAATGGGCACTGAATCTCCTGGGCACACAGCTTATAGATCCTGGCGGTGGGCAAGAAGGCACCTATTTTTCATGGAAGAGACAGAAGGGAAGTGGGAGGGGATATTGCAGGAGCCACTGGACTGTTCTCATGTTCTTAATGACTCTTGTCTGGTCTTGGAAAGACCTTGGTCGAATGATCAGAATCGTGTAGTTGCTCAAGTTTCTCTCCCTCCTTCTGCACGTTGGCCTTGCCGGGGACTCGAAGTTTCCCTTTTGCTACAATGCTGCACTTCTCTGTCCCATCTCATGCTTTCTCTGTCTCCCCAGGGTCAAGGATTGCTTTTTTGGATTTCTCTCTTTGTCTAGTCCTAATCCATCTGTGTTTGCATCCTGTGCTGTGATGCACTGTTTGTTCCAGCTGACTTGTCTTTCCATATCTGCATGTGTTTGGGAGATAAATAAAATTGTGAGTTTTATGCTTTAAGTTAGTATTTTTCTTAACTGTACAACTTAATCTAGCTGAAGAGAGTACAGTGACATAGGCATGCTCATATATTATTGGTGTCACGATGACTGGATATTACTCTTCGAAAATAGATTTGGCAATATGCCTAAGTCATTAATCCCCTTTAACCTAGAAATTGAAATTCTGAACATCTATCCTATAAAACTTACCTAAACTCAAGCATAAAATTGCACACAAAGATATTCATAATATTAATAGAATGCAATTCATAATTGCCCCAAATGGAAAATAATCTAAACATTTCATAATAGTAGAATGTCCTTTAATAGTATAATAAAAAGATTTATACAATAGAAGCAAATACAACAAGATATTATAATGAGATTAGTGTAAAATGGAGTGGGTGGTAGAGTGGAAAAATCACACAAGAACTCACTCAGAGAAGGAGGGGTCAGGATAGGAACTGACTGAGAGGTGGCACTTAGGACCAGGCAAATAACATGGCCAGACGTGTAACTGGTTCCATAAACACAATCCTGTAATTCTCAAGTGTCTTAGTTCCCTCATACGTGGTTTCAGTGTTTATGTTAGGACTGAGGCTAACAGCAAGGTGGCCTTGCATGGACAGGACTGAAACAGTGTTACATCAGCACCAGTGGCCCAGCAACTGTGGTCTTAAAGCAGAAAAGGTGCAGAGAAGTCTCAGTAAGAATTGCTGAGTAGAACTTCGTAACTTTCTCTCCACTGATTCCTTTCCTTTTAAGTTTTTCCCCCCGGATAGCAGAAACTCCTTGCAGCTCTGAGATAACTACAGCACCTATTTGACCAGCAAAAAACAGAACAAGTGACAAGACACCATGGATTGTGCCCAAGGACCACTGAGCCTGAACACGAAACTAAAAGAATGAACAGTATTAACTCTTAGCTCGTTGTAATATTACAATTCCTGCCCTAAGGAGAGATTTCTCTACCATTTTTTGTTCATAAGATGTATTTAAGTCATTAATCCCCTAAACCTAGAAATGAACTTCTGAACATCTATCTTATAAAGCTTACCTAAACTCAAGCATAAAATTGCACACAAAGATATTTGTAACATTAATAGAATATAATTCATAATTGCCCCAAATGGAAAATAATTCCATTCTCAGTGATCTTGTGTGCACCACACTCTACCCCAAACACACAATGATGTTCACTCCCTTTGTGCATGATTCATTTTCACCTCCATAAAAATCCCTTGATCCTGTTAATCAGGAAGGTGGATTTGAGGTAGTCTGTGCCTCCCCTTCCTAGTTGTCAAGTCCTCTGAAATAAATCCTTTCTTCCTGACAATCTTTGTTGTCTCAATAATTGGCTGTCTATGTGGCGACTACATTGAACATTTCCCCCTTGTGGGTTTGAAAACAGAAGTAATGTTGAGTGTTGCAGTTACCATGTGCTGCATCAAATGACACCAACTTTAGTGGTGTAAAACAACAGTCATTGTATTAATATTATGCTCTCAAACTCTGTGGGCCAGGAAATTATAGAGCGCATGGAAAGCAGGTCTCACATCTCAGGTACAAGGACTCAAATGACTGGAGCAACCCAGACATCTGGTGTCCAGCGGGGACAGTATGCAGGGGGGACGCCACTCCAACGGTTGAACAAGGGCTTACATGGACTCTTCAAATGATTTCAGCTTCTCACTGCCTAGGGCTGGGTTCTGAGAAGGACATCCAGATGATACCATATTCTTCTTCTCCTGGGTAGGTTCTTGGTCTCTGGAATCTGAGAATGAATTCACAGACACAGGCAAGCAGAAGTGATAGAGTGATAGATTATTAGAAGATAGAAGAGCTTCCAACACAAAGGAAGGAGTCACAGATTGTTACTGCAGCTTGACTGGGTTTGTTTTTATGCCTCGTCTGCCCTGCCCTGACCTGCTGACAGTGATTGGATCCTTCAAACCTGGCTGGCTTACATTGATTGGTTGCTTTAATCCTGAACTGACTCTGTTGATTGGCTCTTTATTTCATTGGAGCACTTTTCCTCCAATCCCAAGGGGCATTGCACTGCCGTGCAACAGCTAAGTGACCAATGGCTGCACAGGTTGTCCTAAAGGAGTTCATTCCCCTTCTTTCCCAGTCCCTGCTTAGAGCAGGGGGACTTAAAGGATGGTTTGACAGGCAGGATAGTTAGATTTGCTAATTGGCTAAGTTTGGGGTAAAATTATAGGGACATGGAAATCATTGTAGGGGTCTGAAAATTATCTTCTTGTTTTGCTTCAGCTCACGGGATTGTGATTACAGTTGAGTCAGTTTTTTGATTAGGGCCACTGGTCTGGGCTGGTCAGCCAATCTACTGGAATGTGGGGCCTGGAAGGTATCTTAGAAACTTTCTTTAGGGTTAGCAATTGTGATAGTATCTATGGAGAAAAGTTAAGAATCTTTATACCTATTAGCTATGTGGGAAAAGTTAAGAATCTTTATAACCGGCAGGTGGAGGTAAACAGGGAACAGGTGGCTAACTATTGTCAAGCAAGAGGGGACAGTGGCTGATTATTATCGTTATTTACTTATTGAGACAGAGTCTCATTCTGTGGCTCTGTCAGCATAGCTCACAGCGACCTCAAACTCTTGGGCTCAAGCGATCCTCTTGCATCAGCCTCCCAGTAGCTGGGACCACAGGCACTTGCCACAACACCCAGCTAATTTTCCTATTTTTAGTAGATATGGGGTCTCACTCTTGCTCAGGCTGATCTTAAACTCCTGAGCTCAAGCAATTCACCTGCCTCGGTCTCCCAGAGTGCCTGCTAGGATTACAGGTGGTGAGCCACTTTTAGCTAAGCCTGTTTCTACACAGAGGTTTAGGGCCTTCCTCACTCTAGTTCTTACCTTGCACCATTTGTGCAAGGGTGGTTGTAAGGGCGGTTTCAATGACACAGGGCTTTGGGCTGCCCTTATGCACTCCTGTCTGTGAGCCCTTCTTTGTTCATGCACAGGGAGGAGCTCCCCCACCCCATCTCCATGCCATAGGGAGCCCCCCCTCCAGCCTTCACTCTCAGCTGACTGTTGGAGTCCAGAGTGTAGGTATGGCTAGGAAGGGGTGTGTGTGCACAGGTTGGTTCAGGAGGAGGTTTCAACCCAAACTCATCATTCACTCACATTCTCTGGGGTGGATCTTCAGGGCAAATGGATAATAAATAAGGTTCTGTAGGACTGACGTGCTTGATTATATTCTCTGATCTGTCATTTTTCTTTTTTAATTAAAATTCTTTTTTCCCCCTGAAAATGCATCAGTGAGTTTAAGGTTAGGTTGTACATCTTGAAACCCCTTATCCTGCATACTACCTGGAAACTTCCAATTAAGTAAACTGGCATGCTCTAATGAGAGGCGGAAATTTCCTAAGAACATAATGTGATGACAAATCCTGAGAGATTTCCTAGTGTAATAAAAGCATTAACTCCCTGACACAGAAAGAGGCAAGAAAACAAACTTTGTTAAGAAGATTAAGAAAAGATTAACATTCCTGAAAGAAGGTACTAGTGCATTGAGCTGAGTCTTTTGCTCAGTGGCATGTGTCTTTCTCCCCATCTGCCATAGGCCGATGGGCTAGGAAAACTTATAAAACAATCTAGGTGAAATTGCTTTAAGCAGGTATGAAGCGACTCTGAATTCTGTTAATGGAAGACTGGATAATGGAGACCAATCTTTCTATCAAGAACAATTAGAAGAAGCGAACACAATATAAAGCTCCCCCACTGCCCCCAAGACCTGTGTATTGAAAGCCATTAGATAATTCTTAAATCTGCAAAAACTTGAGTGATAAGATTTTGGAACAAAAGAAGATCAAATTGAAGAAATCCTAACATCAGGTACTATTTTTCCTTCAAGGCATTTGTAGTAGTCTAAAGTTTGAGCACCTGAACAAAGCTTGAGTGGTCTCCCATAGGAAGACAGTTATCACTATGAAGAAGGGACCCTGGGCAGTGCTCTTGGCTTCAGCTTGAGATCTTGCTGAGTAACACCTAAGAATAAGGGTTAACCAAAAATAATGCTGGCCCTCGAAGGTTGAAGCTCAGCTGTGTGTCAGCTCAGTTCTGTTACAGATTATGGTAACCTAGCCCTATCCTGATTGCCTTCCCTAAGGTGTGATAACATAAACCAGGACCTCTGGTGATCTTCAGTTTTTCAAACATAATGTCTTACATGCAGTTAAAAATAATGAAGCAATAGAGAAAACAGATAAAAATGGACCATAAACACAGAAAAAAACTGGACAACATGAAAGAAGCACAGGAAATCCAGTTATTGAAATAAGACAAAGGTTTAAAAATCATTATGATTAATACGTTCAAGAGTTAAAGGAGAATGCTCACCTTGGAGAATTTTGCCAAAGAACTAGATTACAGGTGAAAAAAATACACAGAATTTTTTTCTGTACATTTGGAATATACAGAAAATGTGGACAAAATAAAGAGACATATTGGAAAAAATGCAAGGTCTAACATTTACAGGATTGGTGGCTACAAAGGGGAAGAAGCAGAATGAGTCAATGGGAATCTGAAGAATGAGTCTGAGAATTTTCCAAAATGAATGAAAGACATCAATTCCCAGATACAAGAAGCTCAGTAGTAATTATCACGTTGTGATACCATCAAGCTGTGTACATCTGAATTCTGACTTTTCTGTATGTAAGAAATATTATAATTAATTTATAAAAAACTCAGAGAGCCCTTTGAAAAAAGAATTAATACTACTAATAAAAATAGTGCAATGCAAAGTGATATGAATGGCACCATGGTATAGAGACTCTACAGAAGATGTGAGTAGTAGCCGTGGATGGAACTCGGTTCCTTAACAAATAGTGAGAGAATATGGGTGTGGGAAGATAAAGTCAGCCAGACCTGGATTTAAATTCCAGCTCACTGTCTTGCTAGCTCAGTGACCTTGGGCAAATTCCTAACTCAGTTTATTATCTTAAAGAAAAAATAATAATACCTCACCACCAAGAAATTGAGCATCTTGCTCCACTCTTTCTGCTCCTTAGTTACTTCACAAAGCCCCATCCTCTGGCCATGCTGCCATCTGGGAAGCAGAACGAGTTGGACTAAAGCCCACAAGTGCACGAACTCTTCTCTCACTAAATCCATGACCAAAGCTGACCTCACATGAACCCGGAGAGGTGCCTGGCCACGCGTGACACTCATGAAGACTATTTTACATGTCTCCTTTATCTTGAAAGCTCTTACTCCATGCTTTACACCAGCTGATTTCTTCACTTCTTTAGTTTCATGGAGGAAACAGGAGCGATCAGAAAGGAATTGTCAGCCACCCACCCACCCTGCAGGCCCCACCCGCTGCCTTTTGTCTCCTCCTACTAAGGATGAATGTTTGCCTTGAATCCTGTCTCCTCTTACCTTCTCAAGGACATTACTTGTGCAATTTTCTCCCTCTCTCCTTCATGATCCATTTCCCTCTCACTTTTGGGTCATTTCCATTAGCAAATGAACATGCTATTATTTCTTTCAATGTCAAAACAAAACGCTTCCTTTTATTTTATTTTTACCTCTGGCAGCTGTTCTAGTTTTGCTTTTGAAATGACTCAAATCAGGCTTTTGTCCCCACTGTTCCAATGGTCTCCAGAGAAGGTCATGGGCGATGGCCCTGCGGCCACCTCCATGGGTCAGTTCTGAGTGTTCCTGTCAGCCCACAGCCCTGCTCATAGCTGATTCCTGATGAAGCACCTTCTTTCCTTGGCTTCTAGAACACACAACTGGCTTTCTGCCTGCCTTCCAGGTTTTCCTTTTGTCTCCTTTGCGGGATCCCTTCCTCCCTCCTCCCTGGTCTCTAACCCTTGGAGTGCCCAGTCCTTTCCTGCCTCCTTCTCTAGCTGTGCTTAGGACTCTAAGTAGCCTGTGTGCACGGGGGACGGGGGGCTCCCAACTTCTATCTCTGCTCCCTCCTATCTTCCCCCTCCACAGCCTGGGCCAGTCTGTTAGGACATAAGCCAGCAAGTCCCTTCCTTTATGGCAAATCTCTTAGTGTTGCTTGTTTATTCCTAATGAAAGTGGAAGTTCTTGCCTTGAACACCAACGCCCCACCTCAGTCTGCACAGACCCCCTTCCCAGTGAGCCTTGCTGGCCTCTCAGGCCTCTGTGGCTCCTGGCCTTTCACCTGACTGTCCTCACCATTCAATACACGGTGGATTTTATCATTTCTGACTTTGTTCTGGAATAGAAACTCCCTCAGGGGTTGATCCACTTGGTTGGGCCTGTGCTGAGTCACACAGCCACCCAGTGGCCCAGTCAGAGCTGTAATGGTTACATTTACAAGTTACAAAATGACCAGCCCTGGTCCTGGGGCCCTGCCTCTGCCCGGACAGTCTTAACAGAGACCCTGCCACGCCAGCCGCCAGCCTGTAGCTCGTCCCCCCGGCTGCAGAGAATCCTGCTGAGCTGCCTCGCAAGCTGCCTGCTGCCCTTGCTGTGCCTCTCAGGGATTTCCACCCACTCGCCCTCTCGCTCTGGTCCTTGGCTGTAAATTCCCACCTGTCCTTGTTGGATTCAGAATGGGGCTCAGTTCTATACTGGGGTCTCCTTTCCCAAGTTGTATCCATTAGTGTGAGGGTCTGTTAGCACTCCAGGGAGCGCCATGGTATGCAGGAAGCTCTGCAGGTGCCACAGAGGAGGCAGATGACAGAACAGACAGGTCTGACGGTGCTGTGTGTGACTGCTAAGGCTGCATTGGCTTCTAGGGGCCCAGAGCAGCCATGTGGAGGGGTAAGAGGCCTCTTACAGAGCAGCCAGGTCTTGATCTTCTATTATGATCATTAACCAAGAGCAAGGACAGGAAAGAGAATTATAGCCC
The DNA here is from genome assembly GCA_963574355.1 of Loris lydekkerianus. Lineage (NCBI taxonomy): Eukaryota > Metazoa > Chordata > Mammalia > Primates > Lorisidae > Loris > Loris lydekkerianus. Next base: position 3,561 of record CAUYPK010162645.1, on the reverse strand, counting down.
TACTCACCCTTCCCTCCTTGAAACAGACAAAAAGAAAAAACATGCACCAAATAAAATGTGCCACTCTGGTCTGCGGCCTCCACTTGGTCCTGCAGTGTAAATTTGGATGTTGTTCCAGACAAGGACAGAGAAGGGAAGGCAGGGCCCAGGATTGGGATAAGGCCAGAGGCTCGGGCTCTCTCCTGCCTCAGTTGGAGCCAGGAACAGGTCCTCAGCAGGGGAGGGCAGTGCGGAGAGCTGTGTTTGGAGAGCAGAGAACAGGCAGTAGACAGGATGAGGGGAGGCTGGGGCCAGGTGTGAGGTGGAGACAAGGTGGAGGCACAGGTGTGCCACTCACCAGAGCACTGTGGGCATAGACACAGGGCCAGAGGGGCCACAAGGCCGACTCCTCAACTGCGCTCCCCATTTCAAATGCCTGGTGCTGCCAAGGGAGCTGGGGCCAAAAAGAAGCGAAGTCCTGACCCCCTGAGCATGTGGACGCAACCTTGCTTGGAGATAGGTCTTTACAGATGTGATCAGGTTAAAATAAGGTCCCGTTGGTGGAGTCTCATTTTGGGTGTATTAATCCCATGACTGGTTGTTGTCCCCGTAAGAAATGGCATAGAGACCAAGGTCACACAGGGAGAGCACCTGCCAACAGAGGCGGTGATTGCAATCCAAGGAGTGTCCAGGACTGTTGGTGGCCAGCAGTGACCAGGAGAGGTGAGGGGCTTTCCATAGAGATGTCAGCGACCCTGGTGACACTTTGACATCAGACTTCTGGCCTCCAGAACTGGGAGAGAATAAATTTCTGTTGTTGAAAGCGCCTCAGTTGGGGCTGTTTTATTCCAGGAGCCTTAAGAAACTAAAAACAGCAGAGTAGGAAGGATGACCTTCTGTGATGACCCCAGGGACTGCAATGAACTGGTGAACACACAGCAGTGATCAGCATTAGGAACGAGGTCTGCTGCACTGATGCATCTGTGTTGTGTGTCTGGTCTATGAAAATTAGGTCAACGTAAGGAGGTGGTCGGTGCAGGAAGGTGGCCAGCTATGGAGGTTCCAGGATACTTGGCCGTGAAGGATAAAGGTGTGAGAGGAAGAATGCGAGATGGCCCAGGGCGGCCACACATACATGGAGACACATCAGTGCTGTGGCGAGGGCTGCGTGGGAAAAGCCAGGGGAGGAGAGAAGAGCCTGGAGGAAGGGGCAAATGTGGAAGGAGCAACCCGTGCCGGGGAGGCCTGAGAAATAGGTGAGAATTCCAGAATCTCAGTTGATAAACATTTCTGCCAGCAAAAGACATCTGGGACCTTGGACATCAGGCTACACATTAAAGAGGCACCATTTTCCATATGCCTCACCAAGAATAAAAGGGATGGGTCCATACAGCATTGCCAGAACTCACGGTGCCACATGGTGGAAGAAACTGTCTGTCAACTCTTGATGCCCTAATGACCTCGCGGAGGGGATGTATTGTTTAATCTGCTCCCCTGGTGTCTTCTGCTCATGGACATCTGAGGGCACTTGAACTCTGTGTTGTTGGTGAATTCCAGCAATCCAGTTTCTAGGTGGTGGAGGAATGGTGAGTTAGTTTCCTAGGATTTATGTAAAAAAGTACTTCAGTTTGGTGGTTTAAAAACCACAGAAATTCATTCTCTCACATTTCTGGAGTTCGGATGTCCAAAATCAATGGGTCAACAGGCCCATACCCCTCCAAAGGCTGGGGGAGAATTTTTTCCCTCTTCCAGCTCTGAGTGGTCACTGGCGGTCCTTGGCTTGTGGATGCCTAACTCCACTTTCTGCTTCTGTCTGCAGGGGGTGCTGCTCCTCAGCGTGTCTCCTGTCTGTCTTTTCTTTTTTCTTTTAATTTTTATTAAATCATAGCTGTGTACATTAATGCAATCATGGGATACAATGTGCTGATTTTATATACAATTTGAAATATTTTCATTGAACTGGTTAACATAACCTTCATGGCATTTTCTTAGTTATTGTGCTAAGACATTTATATTCTGCATTTAGTAAGTTTCATCTGTACCCTTGTAAGATGCACGGTAGGTGTGGTCCCACCAATTACCTTGCCTCCACACGTCCTCCCCCCTCCCATCCTCTCCCTTGCCCTTTTCTCCATATTCTTGTGCTGTAATAGGGTTATAGATTTCATATGAAAACTAAAAATTAGTTTCATAGTAGGGCTGAGTACATTGGATACTTTTTCTTCCATTCTTAAGATACTTTGCTAAGAAGAATATTTTCCAACTCCATCCAAGTAAACATAAAAGAGGTAAAGTCTCCATATTTCTTTAAGGCTACATAATATTCCATGGTGTACATATACCACAATTTATTGATCCATTTGTGGGCACTTGGGCTTCTTCCTGACTTAACAATTATGAATTGGGCTGCATAAAACATTCTGGTACAAATATCTTTGTCATAATGTGATTTTTGGTCTTCTGGATATATACCTAGTACAGGAATTATAGGATTGAATGGCAGGTCTATTTTTATTTATTTATTTTTTAATATATATATATATATTTTTTTTTTTTTTATTAAGTCTTTCGTACATAGATCCTAAATACATTTATGCCATGTTCAATGTGTTGATTCTTTGTACAAGTTCGAGTGCTTACATCATACTAATCAACATAGCTTTCACCTCATTAACCCAATAATAGCCTTAGGACATTTGTGTTCTACATATGATGGATCCAACTTGTATTTGCAATGTGCTCTATAGTTGTGGTCCCCCCACTATCCCCTACTAACCCTCCTAACCCCTCCCCTCCTTTTTCCCTCCCCTTCTCTCTTTCATCCCTGGCTAAAGTTGTGTTTCTTTTTTTGTATGCAAGTGTGAGTGATTATAAATCGGTTTCACAGTAGTACTGAGTACATTGGATACTTTTTTTTCCATTCCTGAGATACTTTATTAAGAAGAATATTTTCCAGTTCCATCCCTGTAAACAGGAAAGAGGTAAAGTCTTCATTTTTTTTTAACTGCTGAATAGTATTCCATAGTCTACATATACCACAATTTATTAATCCATTCATGGGTCGATGGGCACTTGGGCTTCTTCCATGACTTGGCAATTATGAATTAAGCTGCAATGAACAATCTGGTGCAAATATCTTTATTGCCAAATGATTTTTGGTCCTTTGGATATACACCTAGAACAGGAATTGCAGGATCAAATGGCAGGTCTACATTTAGATCCCTGAGTGTTCCAAACTTCCTTCCAAAAGGAACGTACCAGCTGCATTCCCACCAGCAGTGCAGAAGTGTTCCCTTTTCTCCACATCCATGCCAACATCTTTTGTTTTGGGATTTTGTGATGTGGGCTACTCTTACTGGAGTTAAATGGTATCTCAGAGTAGTTTTGGTTTGCATTTCTCTGATGATTAAAGATGATGAGCACTTTTTCTTGTGTCTGTAGGCCATGCACCTGTCTTCTTCAGAGAAGCTTCTGTTCATGTCTCTTGCCCACAATGAAATGGGATTACTTGTTTTTTGCTTAGTAATGAGTTTGAGTTCTCTGTGGATTCTGGTTATTAGACATTTGTCAGTAGTATAACTT
>CAUYPK010162638.1:0-13192 GCA_963574355.1 Loris lydekkerianus | reverse complement strand
TGCCCTGGAGTGGAGAGAGAGAATTGATGGAACCCAGTGACGATTAGAATCACGCAAAGACCCTAGGAAGGGAGGCAGCGAGACGTCAGGGAAGGTCTCACGCCATGACGTATCTGATGCTTTCCTGATAGGATGGGGCGGGCTGCACCACATCTGTCTGTCTATTTTATATCTATGCCCATGCCCATGTCTCTGCCTGCATCTATCTATCCATCCTTCCACCTATATACATATATAATCAGTTGAATTTAACAACCCAAATACCCCAAAGCATGTGAACGTTTAAATTTTTCCAGGTATTGATTCTCTTTGCCCATTAGGATCTAGATGTTGGTATTATCAACTCAATTAAAATTAATATTTCACATACTTCCTGAAGGGCAAAGTTTTTGCACATCATTTCTTCTAGGTCTAATTTGCTTTCTTTTAATTAATTTTCTTATTTTTTGTAATGTTGCCTTCCACACATGGAAGGAGCTAATGACACATACCAAATTGATGTTAGTCTATCTTAATCTCCTAAAAAGAGAGGCACACCTTCAGGCACACCTGTGTCCCTGTAGAATTAAAGAAATCACGCTGAGAGTTTCCACAGCACCTCATGTCTGCCTCCCCTTTTAGGCCTTACAGTCTCCTTCACTCAGGGAGGCTTTTCCTGAAGGCCTTTCCACCACAGAGAGCCCCAGGCTCGGGTCTTCTCACTGTCTCTTCCCCCACGACTGCCCCTCCCTCCATGCATGAGACCTTGGGAACAAGCTCTCCCACTCCAGAGCAGGGCAGCTTCTCTCCAGCTCCCTCACACGGTTATTTCCACCTAAAAAATATGTGAAGGACCTTGGTTGAAAAAATGGCCATTTTCAAAATCAGAAACTTGGAAACCTGCTGTGATATGAAAAAAATATTCATTCACTTTTAGTTATTGGCAGATAGGTATTCCACATGAGAGTCCACTGTGTGGCCAGACCTTTCCTGGACACTTTCCTTCCAAGATTCTGTTGACCTCACGACAGCCAGGAGACGGATCTTTATCATCTCCATGTTAATGTTTAGGTAGCTTCAGAGACTGAGAGAATTTGGGATTTTCAGGTGTTGCACAGCTAATAAGTCGCAGAACCAATATTCTGACCCAGGTGTGTCTGAGTCCTCATTCGGGCCTTTAGTTGGGATGGTGTAGACACACACACACACACACACACACACACACACACACACACACCCCTCTGCAAGGGTGGCTGGGACACAACAGGGCTATCTAGATGGAGATGGAGGCTAAACTTCAGGAACAACCCCTGAGAGACAGGCAGCCCTACAGAGAATGAGGTGGCAGGGAGGGTGGGAATTACTCTGATTCCATGTGGAGGGCGGGAGGTGAGAAGCTGTGATATCGTGAGGTCATAAAACCCGTGTGGGTGACAAGAGGTGGTTTCTCTCATGCCTGGGGGGTGCTCACACAACAAAAGAAGAGCTCAGGGCCAGGAAAAAAGGGCCCCCTATATTCTGTTCTAGTACGATATACAGAAAATCATTCCCCAACCCTCATAAAAAAAACTAACAGTAAATCATCAGCAAGGTCTTATTCAGAGCCGCACAATGATTCAGGGTAAAAGCCCAAGGTCCTGCTACGAGGTAGGACTTGAGTCTCTACCTCTGGTTGAAGCCTTTGCCATCCACTCTCAGAAATGTCTGGCACCTGACCTAGACTATTTTCTGTACTTTGTGCTTCTCCCTGAAAATACAGGCCATGGCCTTTGCCCTTCCAGGACAGTGCAACTCAATCCCACCTGCCTTATTATCCTTCATTTTATACAGCAGTCAAATGAGATTATAGTAAATTCCTCAGCAGCCTGGCTTGGGTTTCTATTTTCTTTTTCAGGGTAACAAAGAGAGATTTTATTTAGGAAGAACAAAGAGAAAGTTTAGAGCACTTCCAAAGAGTTGGAAGTGGGTCCCTCGCATGGTGGGAAGTGGGTCCCACCCAAGAGAGAGACCTTGGGTTTGTATTTCTTTACCTTCATCAGTTCAGCGCAGAACTATGCACACACAGTGGCTGCTGAGTAATTTAAAATCCTCTCATTAGTCTGATCGTTGACTTGACAGCTCACAGATAGCTATTCCTTATGACTCAGGTCGCCCTCCCAGGAGGCCACACTCTGAGGCAGGCACAGTGAGTTGCGCGGGCCGCAGCCCCTGAGAGAGCTGCTGCCGTCTCACCTGGGTACGACACTGGTTCCCCTGCTAAGGTTGTGCCAAAGGGCTTAGTCACGGGGAGTGGTCAGGACAGAGGTTCCTGGGTTGTCACAATGGCAGGTCTACTCTGAAGCTTAACTGCCGAGTTCTAGGATGTTGGGGCCGAGATGTCATCTGGCCCATGCCTCTGCCTCTGTGTGGGGCAACACCCAAACCCTCAACTGCCCTGATTTGGATGTAGCCACGTAGCTGTGCCAGGATGACTGGAATGTACGTCTCGGCTGTGAGATCTCAAGGCTTAGCTATCATGTCGACAGTGACATCTTGGCTAGCAAAGCATGGACTTTCTGAGGGTCGAGGAAACCTATCTTCTACGTCATCATGGAAGGGAAGAGAACATTACTACAATCTAACTGGAGCTAGTTCAAACTGAGCTATTTTTTATCCCTGTGCTTCAGGGATAAAAATATCACCAAAAACAGATTGGTGATATCTCTTTTGATTTCTCATCTTACAAACCCCTTTAACAATTATAAATACAGGAACTTATACATCTGTATGGAAACCACCAAATGACCCAATTAAAATATGGGCAAAGGACCTGAATAGACATATCTCAAAAGAAAATGCAGAAATGGCCAACAGGTATATATGGTGGTGCTTAAGCTCGCTAATCATCTGGGAAATGCAAATTGAGACCACAATGAGGTATCACCTCACACCTGTCAGAATAGCTATAGTAAGAAATATAAAAGCTAACATCACACACTGTTGGTGCTGGAAAGGATGTGGCAGAAGCAAATCCTCATACATGGTTGGTGAGAATATAAATCGGAACAGCCATTGTGGAACACAGTACGAGGTTTCCTCAAAATATAAAACATAGAGGTTCCTCACAATTCAGTCATCCCACTCTGGGCATAAAGGCAGAGAAAATAAATTCAGCATTTTGACGAGATATCTGAACTCCCAGGTTTATTTCAGCATTACCGACAATAGGAATGTTCTGGAAATAATCTAAATGTCCATCTGTGAATGAATGGATAATAAATGTGATGCACGGGATATTATTCAGCCCTAAAGAGAATAAAATCCCTGATTCTGCTGATTCGATGTGTCTCATTTCCTGGTTTGCATGTAATGAACCATCCTCTCATGAAGTCCCATTTGATCGTGGCACGTGATCTATATAATGTGTCCTTAAGCTCTGTTGGCTACCATTTTGTTCAGGATTTCAGCATCTATGCTCTTCAGGAACACTGGCCTGCAGTTTTCTTTTCCTGTTGTTCTTTGCCTGATTTTGATGCCAGGGTAATGCTGGCCTCATACAATGAGTTTAGAAATAGTGCCTCCTCTTCAATTTTTGGAAATAGTTTTGAGCGGAATTGATGTTAGTTCTCCTTAAATGTCTGTCGAATCCAGCAGTGACTCCAGAGCTTAGGCTTGCCTTTTAAGGGCGACGTCTCACTGCTGCTTGTTGCTTGTTACTGGTTACTGGCCTGTTCGGGTTTTCTGTGGCTTCACGGTTCACTCTGAGTAGGCTGTACTGTCCTGGAATTTACCTGTTTCTTCTAGGTATTCCAATTTGTTGTTGCGTAGTTGTTCATAACAGTTTCTAATAATTTTGTATTTGTATTTCTGTTGTATAAGTTGTAACATTTCCTTTTTCATCTCTGATTTTATTTATTTGGGGCTTTTCTCCTCTTCTTCTTAGTTATTGTAGCTAAAGTTTTGTCACTAGATGTTGAAAAAGCATTGAATGAAATTCAACATTCCTTCATGATTAAAAACCCTCAATAGGCCAACCATCGTGGCTCACACCTATAACACTAGCACTTTGGGAACCTGAGGCGGGAGGATTGCTTGAGGCCAGGAGATCAAAACTAGCCTGAGCAAGACCAAGCCCACCATCCAGGCATGCCATCACACATCTGCAGTCCCAGTTACTCAGGAGGCTGAGGCAGGAGAATTGCTTGAGCCTAGGAGTTTGAGGTTGCTGTGAGCTATAAGGACCTCACTCCACTCTAGCCCAGGACACAGAGCAAGACCTTGTCAAATGAACAAATAAACAAAAAAACTCATCTAATTGGGTATAGAAGGAACAGACCTCAGTATGATGATGGCCATATACGATAAGCCCAGAGCTCATATGATAGTAAACAGAAAAAAATTGAAACTAGTATTCGAAGCAAGACAAAAAAGTCAACTTCACATAATAACTAGAAGTTCCAGCCAGAATAATTAGGCAAGACAAAGAAATAAAGTTCTTCCAAATTAGAAAGGAAGATGTCAAACTATCCTCATTTGCAGACAACATGATCTCATATTTAGAGAAACCTAAAGACTGCACCAAAAAACTCTCAGATCTGATAAATTTAGTAAAGTTGCAGGATACAAAATTAACACACAAAAGTAAGTAGCTTTCCTATACACCAATAGTCATCAATGTGAAAAATAAATCAAGCAAACAATGCTATTTACAAAATATACAAAAAAATAAAATGCTTAGGGCAGATTTAACCAAAGAAGTGAAAGCTATCTATAAGGAAAATGATATAACACCGATGAAGGAAATTGAGAAGGGCACACAAAGAGGGAATGGTACTCCCACCTTCATGGACAGGGATATTTAAATATTGTTAAAATCTCCACATTGCCCAAAACAATCTACAGATTCAATGCAATCCCTATCAAAATGCCAATCAATTATCCCACCACACCACCACCACCACCACCACTGGCCAAGGCCCAGAGTAGCTAAAACGATCCTGAGCAAAAAGAATGAAGCTCGAGGCATCACACTACAAAGCGTGTTACAAAGCCGTGGTAAACAAAGTGGCATAGTCCTGGCATAAAAACAGACAGAAGGAACAGAACAGAGAATCCAGAAATAAATGCACACATGTACTGCATAACTCATTTTGACAAAGATGCCAAGCACATAATTTGAAGAAAGGGGGAAAGATAGTCCCTTTACTCCACTATGCAGGGAAACAGGATGTCCAAATGCAGAATAATAATGAAACTAAATCCCCGTCTTTCATCATATGTAAACATCAACTCACGATGGACAAAAGACGTTAGTGTGGGACCTCAAACTATGAAACTACTAGAAGAAAACATTGGGGAAATGCTACAGGACATTGGTCTGAACCAACACATTTTTCGGTAAGACCTCAGAGGCACAGGCAACTAAAGCAAATCTAGACAACTAGGATGACATCAAACTAAAATCCTCTGAGAGAAAAGGAAACAATTAACAAAGAGGAAAGAAAACCTGCACAATGGGACAAAGTATTTGCAGGCTATCCATCCCATAAGGGATTAATTTCCAGAATATATAAGAAACTCAACCCAATAGCAAAATGTTTTCTAAAAAATGCAATTTAAAAATATGTAAAGGACCCAAATAGACATTTCTCAAAAGAAGACTTACAAATAGCCAACACTTAAATAAAAATGCTCAACATAAATGATCATCAAGGAGCTCCAAGTCAAAACCACAGTGATATGTCATTTAACCCCATTTAGAATGGCTATTATCAAAAAGACAAAAAACAACAAATTCTGAGACAATGCAAAGAAAGAGGAACTCCTAGTTACCATTGAGAGTCTAAAGTAGCACAGCTGTTATGGAAAACGGTATGCAGGTTCTCCAACAAACTAAAGATAGAACTATGAGATGATCCAGCAAAATCCAGATATCCCACTGCTATGTCCAAAAAAAATCAAAGATATCAAAAATATCAAAAATGTCCGTCTGTGCTCCCATGTCTATTGAAGCACTATTCACAACAGCCAAGATAAGGAATCAACCCAAGCACCCATCACTGGATGACTGGATAAAGAAAATGTGTGTTCACGCACAATACAATACTGTTCAGCCATGAAAACAAAGGAAATCCTGTCATTTGCAGCAACATTGATAGAACTGGTCATTATGTTAACAGAAGTATCACATGTTCCCACTCAGATGTAGGGGCCAAAGACATGGATCTCATGCAGGTGGAGATTGAATGGCCGTCACCCAGGCTACGAGGGAAGGGAGGAAGGGAATGGAGAGAGGTTGGCTGGTGGCTACTACAAAAGTACTTAGATTAAAGGAGTAAGTTCTGGTATTTGACAGTGCAGTGGGAAATTATAGTTAGCGATTTATTGTATATTTCACAGTAGCTAGAAGAATTGTAATCTTCCCATCACAAAGACAGGATGAATGTTTCAGGCGATAAACATCCCAATTACCCTGATTTGATCATCACACATTCTATATATGTATCAAAATATCACGGGTGCTTTCTAAATATGCATGCCTATGACACAGGAAGTAAAAGAGGAAGTCATGCCATTTGCAACAACATGGTAAACCTGGAGGGCATTACACATTCTCACATTTTCCTTTATAATATGAATTTTGTGTTACCCCAAACTTACCCCCAAACAAAGATTTTAGAGTGTGGCTTGCAATTGTGGTTAACTGTATGTAATTGGCAAAAGTCATTGGATTGCAAATTTCAACTTAGGGAATTTTACTGTGTGAAAGTTGTATGTGCGTACATGTGTACAGGTGACTTTGATTTGAAGAAATAGGATTTAATTCCTTATAACATAAATATGCATACACACACGTTTATAAGCCCAGCACATGCACATGTGACCTGATGGAGGAGTGAGGGGAGATGATGAGTGGAAGGAGTGGGGCTCAGGGAGCCCTGGAGTGGGGGTGACAGCAGGAAGGAGGAGGGTGTCTGTCTATCTCCTGGCCAGGCCCGAGGGAAAGAGTTGAAAATGTGTAGGGCTCCAGAAGGTGAAAGACAAGGCTTCTGAACACTACTACAGTGCCTTGGTTTAAAACAAAAGCACACAATGAGGGAAAAACGCAAAACTCATGAAAACAGAAACTCCCCCCTCCCCCGCCCCGACTCATGGACCCAAACCACAGTCCACTGGGGCTTCAGCAGCCACAATGGAATGCAATGGAAGAGAACGAAAAAGACACCAGCAGGGAAATAAATCATCTTACAGCAAGTCAGAGAACAGAGACTGCATTTTATTGCTTCAGTTCAGGCAGCAGAATACAACAGCATAAGCTGGGCACAGACCAGGTCTGGGCTTTGGAGCTCCCAGCGCAGCCGTACACACAGGCAGGGAAGTCTTCAAGTGTCACCTGGCAAAGATTTTGGGTTTCCAGACATGAGAACAGAGGGACCCTGCAGGCCAGAACTTAAGCTTTGGCCAGGACTTAGCAGCCATTCAGGCAGGCCCGGGGGAAGAAAAGGTCGAGGGCCACGTCAGCAGCAGCCCCCAGAGTGCTGGCCACTGCCCCCTCCACAGCAGCTGGTGCCCCCTGAGGGCTGGCTGCAGCAGTCAGAGCTCTGGGGTTTGCAGCGGTGGGACCTGCGGCGACGCCTGTGGTGGCTCAGGCAGCAGCCGCCACCCCCAGAGCTACAGCAGCCCCCGGAGCTGGAGCCACAGCAGCCCCCGGAGCTCACACTGCAGCAGGAAGAGACAGGAGGACACTTAGGGGGACACTTTGGGGGGCACTTCGGGGCAGGGCACTTGGGGGTGCACTTCGGAGGGGGCTGGCACTGCTGCTGGCTCTGCTGGCAGGACATCTCGGCAGGTGGGCGCTCGGGAGCTGAGGGAGAGTCACAGAGCAGGTCAGACCCAGGCTATTCCACCCCTGCCTATTCCTGTCCTGTCCGCACCATCTCTACACTGAAGTGACCTGATCAGGCTGAGCACAGACACAGATGCCTAGTGCTGTCATCCCCTGTGATCCCTCACTGGCGCCTCCCACAGGCCACCCTGTCAGCTCCACTGCATCATTGTCACTAAGCAGGGGTGACATCATCTATTTTATCAAGTAGGCAATTGAGACCAAATGACATAGGGGAGGGAAAAATAGATACTGTTTTCAAATATGTCATCAAAATATGGAAATGATTCTAGAAAGACTAAAATAGAACTGAAATAATGCATTTACAGAAAAGAGATGTCATCTTAACATCCCGAACAGTTTTATCGGGATGCTTACAAGTTGGGAGCAGAACAGAACCGTGGCCATGTCCTGGTTCACTTTATTCAGGAGGAAGCTGAGCACAAAGAAGTCTGGAGACCCTGACTCGGCCGAGTGCCCTGATGTTCTCAGAGACAGCTGCTCTAGTGCCGGTATCTGCACCTAGAGCTTGTGACACTTCCCGTGTGCTTGCACTCTGGGTCGTTAGATGTGTCCTCAGCCCCAGCCCAGGCCCGGGCCTGCGGAAATCCACGCAGATGCCGCTGGTCATCGGCTCAGTCTGAGAATTGCTGCCCTCCAACTGCCCCTTGCAGAAGGGCAGAGTGGTATTTCTAAGGCAAACTGCCTTTCTGAAAACTCTTCTTGGATACCAGAGCACCTGCCTCTGAGAGCCCCCAGCCCCTGCTGACCCACTGAGGTCGCAGGGCACAGGGAGCACCAAGGAATGTGCCCGCTCCACGCTTGGACAGCCTGATCCCTGCTCTTTCCTTCTGACCTTCTTTCTCTCTGTTATTATAGTCCCAGCCCTCCCCAGCCTCCCCTTCCACCCTGGGCTGAGCCTCCCTCCTCCGCAGAAGCCCCTGTTCCTGTCCCAGTGGACACTCACCGGGTCACAGGCAGCACTGGGTCCGTCAGCACCTCAGGAGGTGAGAGGATGCAGGTGCTCTGGCCCTGAGCCCTTATATCCTGGCCTGGGCTGTGCCCCCAGCTGTGAGACAGGGCCCAGGCATGAGAGGGCCCGCCACCCGCCACCCACGTGGGTCCTGTGTCCAGGTGACTCCTGGCAGCCTGTCGCCTGCTTCCCTCCACGGGGCTCAGGGCAGCCTCCACATCAGCCCTAGCATCCGCCCCTTACTCTCCTTGGAGCTATCCAGCTCTCAGGTCCGGCTCCTGGATTTGGCCTTTCCTGCCCTCCTTCTCTGTTTCCTCGAGTGCCTGGTGTGAGGCCCTCTCAGAGGCCTCTAGATGTCCCTGGTAAGTGCCAGGCCCCCGGCACATCCTCTGTGTGTGGGCACACGAGTGGGCGTGTGTCTGTGCCACCACAGTTATGAGCCTGGATGAGGCGTCAGTCCCACGTGGGACAGAATTCGGCATTTTGGCCTTCAGAAAATCACATGAACTTTCTCGTTCTTGCCTTTCTGAATTTCACAACAGTGATGGTAAACTTTAGTCCCCAGGGTTGTGAGGGGCTACAGAATCACGGAAGGAAAATGCCCCGTCAAGGTCCTGCCACCCAGTGGACCCTCCTGGGAGACACCTATCTGCCACCAATTAAAAGGGAATGAATGTTTTATAGATCACAGCACTTTTCCAGGAGAGGTGTTTCTGATTTTTAAAATGCCCATTTTATTTCAACCAAGTTCTTTCATACATTTTCATGTGGAAATAGCCCTGTGACGGCTCTAGAGAGAGAAGCTGCCCTGCTCCACTTGGAGAGTGAGGCCTTGTTTCCCAGGGTCTTACACATGCCGGAAGGGGCAGTCGTGCCTGAGAAAACAGAGGGGGGAGAGACTGCGAGCTGCTGTGACCTGGGGCCCGCTGAGGGTGAAGGACACGATGGAAAAGGGTCCCCGAGGGGAGCAGCCTGGAAGCCCTGGAAGGACGTGAGGGCTGAAATGCTGTGGACCCTTTAGTCCTGTCTCCTTGTTTCCACACGGACACAGGTTTGCCCAAAGTGCCTTCATTTAGTTATTCATTTAGGCGCTTGAACATTTTAGGACTCTAGGTTGGAGACTGACCCCATTCTGGTGTGTAAGAGGAGTTCCCTCCATGGCTGTTGGGCAGCATTACATGCAGCAAGTGAGATGTTAATTAGATAAAGTACCATCCGGCGTAGAAGTGATTCTTTAAAGAAAGTAATCCCTTCTGGAAGTATCTGAAACAGTTCCCCAGGGCATGAGATGAGGTAGTGATCCACTGAATGATTCTCCAGGTCATGACATCCAGGTCATACTGGGCAAGCAAAGGCAGTGTCTGGAGAAGCGCACACGTCCCCGTGCCCGAGTCTCTCTGGCAGTGATGCTTCACTGGCCATGTGTGTGTGTGTGTGTGTGTGTGTACACGTGGAAGGCGGATACAGAAACAGGTGTGGACTCGGCCGTAGGCACCACTTACATACAACTGGATGTAGAGACAGGAGAGAACCAGACACAGGACAGACACGGTTACAGCACCCACGTTGTCCTGTTGCTGCTGCGTCAGGTGTCTCACACGCGTGGCCCCCTGGGAGGTCGCCCTGCTCCGTTCTGCAGGGTTTCTCTGTGATTTTAATCTCCACCAGGGCCCACAGTGTCTCTCTCCTCCACCCCGCTCCAGAAATAATTGTCCTAACCTTTAAAGAAGCCTCACCCAGAGTCCCACACTGTGATCGAGGGCAAGGCCTGTGTCTAGGGACTGACACCCGCATCTCTGTGCACGCAGGACCCTGCACACCTGCTCTGATGTGTGCTCTGCTCACCAAGCGGAGCTGCCCAGCTGTGCTGCGAACATGCCCCCGTCGGCTGCGTGGCTCGTCCCATGATGTCTCCCTTCCGTGACAGTAGCCCTCATACTCCACTTGCTGCCTCAGCCCTTGTGTGACCGCTCCTCACAGAGGACATGTGACTAAACCCTCTGACAGCACAGCTTGCGCCTGATGCGTCCTGTTCCCCATCAGCAGCTCATCCCAGGTGAAGCACCTAGGGGTGGTTAATAGGTCAGTAGATGTCTCATCAGTAGCCTCAGCGTGACTTTACAGGTTACAGACCGCTCTCCCACACGGCTTAGCTCATCCTCTTAGAGGGACACACTGTGAGACAGGCCACATCACCCTGCAGAGATCTGCTACCGTCCCGCGTGGGTGGGCATCAGCTCAGATTTTCCTCATGGGCTCAGTTTAGGGGAGTGGCCAGGACACCCATACCTTGGTCACACAGGAGCCCAGCTCCCATTCCTGGAATGACTGGAGGGGAAAGGTCACCTGGGCCAGGCCTCTGCCCCAAGGCAGGACAGGGCGGCATCCCAGCTCCCAGGCTGCTTGGGCTTAGGTGATGAGTCAGCAATGGCTTATCATTGGCCAGGACTTACTCACAGGCCCCTATATGATGCAGAGCTACTGATGGCTCTGGGATCGTTCCATAACCATGTTTCTCTCCCAAGTGTGTTCTTTTGAGGTCGCCTGCTTATCCCAGGAAGTCTCTTCTACACTGTCATTCTTTCATCTGCTCAGGTGCCTGCAGGTAGTCCTGATGAGACCGTGAGGGAGAAACTTCACACTGAATTAACTCTGCTGTGACCTGAAGCTCTCCAGCATCTGGCACATTAATGCGTTCAATTTGTTCACGCTCTGCAAGCTGTTCTTTTAAATTATACTTGATGAAACAATACTCTGAACGTAATCAGAAATGTAGGTAATTATTACCGAATTTTTAAGTGTAGGAAATTTTTTTAAGAATATACAAACTTCATTATTTATAAAGGTGAGATATAATCAACTAAATTACAAATGTTTACAATCATATGGCAAAAGGCTCTATGAATGAAGTAAAAAGACAAATTATCAACCTGAGAAATATATAACCTGTATGACCATATAGTACTAATTTCCCTAACCTATTATCACATTGTAATGTAAACACATATGTGTAAACACACACACTCACACACATCTTGGATATAGCTTCAAATAAAAAGAAAAGAAACGCAAAATATAACAGGCAAAGGACGGACAATGCCCATTATCACCCCTTCCTGTCTATCACTCTATTCTCTGAATTTGTCTCTCTTTAAAAAAAAAAAATTAAATAGATTTAGGGGTCACAAGTGTTTTTTCCTGCCACAGCTGAATTGCATAATGGGGAAGTCTGGGCCTGAATAGTGCAGCCTTGTCGCTAACAGGCAAGTCTTCATCACTCAATCCTCTCTCACCCTCCACATTCCAAGTCTCCAGTGTCCTTTATGTCACTCTGTAGGACCATCACACCCACAGCTTAGTTCCCACGTGTATGTGTTTGGTAACTTTGGTACGTTTGTTACGTGTTCCTGGGTAACTTTGCTTAGAATAACGAGCTCCACTTCCATTCACGTTGCTGAAAGGAACCTTTTTTTTTTTTTTTCCAGTATGTTTTTCATGGTTGAGCAGTGTCCGTGGTACACACACCACATTTGTGCTGGGTGCATAGTTTGCAAGCATTTTCTTTGTTTCTGGAGCACACGAGTTTCCTCGGTTGCTTATTTCCTTGCTTGCAGAAACATTTTAGTGTAAGTATTTTTTGGTTTATGTTTGTTTTTGTTGTATCTGCTTTTGTGGTTTTAGTCATAAATTCTTTACCTAAGCCAATGTCAAGAATATTTTTAAGGTTTCAAGTGTGACTTTAATGTCTTTAATCCATCTTGAGCTAATTTGTGTGTATGGTGAGAGATAGGCATCCGGTTGCATTCTTCTGCAGGAGGCCATCCTGTTTTTCGGCACCATTTAGTGACAAGGGTGTACTTTCCCTGGTGTAATCTTCTGTCTGCTTTGTCAAAGGTCACTTGGTTGCAGGTATCTGGCTTTACTCCCGGGCCCTGTATTGTGTCCCATTGGTCTGTGTGTCTACTGGTATACCACTGCCAGGCTGCTTTGGTTAGTGTTGCCTTACAATATAATGTGAAGTCATAAAATGCAGTATCTTCAGATTCCTTCAATTTTCTTAGGATTGCTTTGGCTATTCATGGTCTTGTTTGGTTCCATATGAATTTCAAGGAGATTTCGAATCCTATCAGAAACATTAGCAGTGGGGTCATCTAGGGAAATATAGACCCTAACCTTAAAAAGGAACTTGTCAACAATTTATGTTACGTCTCAAGGGTAGTACGTAAGAAGCATATGCATCTCTCTGTAATGGACTTGTGTTTTGTAATAGTGAAGTGGCAAGTTCAGAAATGAGGTGCATGGAGCATGTTCTGGAAAAGAGTACAGAGAGTGCATTGAGGCAGGAGGAGGGAGAAGGAGACCAGAGCAGCAGGAAC
>CAUYPK010162636.1:0-34667 GCA_963574355.1 Loris lydekkerianus | reverse complement strand
AATTTGAACTTCGTCCTGGCACTGGCTTTGACTGGGCTGGGGGGACCCTGCTCCAGTGGCTGCCAATTTCTGTTAAAAAAACAGACTTTACCTCTTTCATGTTTACATGGATGGAGCTGGAACATATTCTTCTTAGTAAAGTGTGTCAAGAATGGGAAAAAATAGTAACCAATGTACTCAACCCTACTATGAAACTAATTTATAGCTTTCATATGAAGGCTATAACCCAGTTATAACCTAAGAATATGGGAAAGGGAAAAGGGAGGGGAGGGAGGGGGGAGGTGGGCGGAGGGAGGGAGATTGGTGGGATTACACCTGTGGTGCATCTTATAAGGGTATATGTGAAACTTAGTAAATGTAGAATGTAAATGTCTTAACACAATATCTAAGCAAATGCCAGGAAGTCTATGTTAACCAGTGTGATGAAAATATGGCAAATGGTCTATAAAACCAATGTATGGTGCACCATGATTGCATTGATGTACACAGCTATGATTTAATAATAAATAAATAAATAAATAAAAACAGAAAACAAACAAACAAACAAAAAAAACAGAACTACCTTCTACTGTTAATCATTTACAAAGCTTTTGTTCAGTATTGCAAGCAGCCTTAAACTTGGGCTGAATGCTCAGGCAGGCAGCCAAAGTCCATCTCCTGTACTAGCTCAATAAGTTAGGTACAGAAGAAGCACAGATTCATTTACAAGTGGTTGTGTTACATTGATAAGCAAAGGATTTACTGAGGAAACGCATGCATTAAAAATTTAAGTTCAAAGGCCCCTTTTTGTATTAACTGGCATTCATCTCCTCTAAGGTCCAATCTGTTTAACAGACTTCAACCAAGTTCTTACATGGCAACAATAAAGGACTGCAATTAAAAGCATCTTAAATTTGACTTTGCAAACTGTTTAAAGCTTTTCCAGAGGAAATAATGTGTATCTTTTACAACAGTCCATTCTTCATTCTCTCTTAAATTAGCTGCATAATTTGTGAGCAAATTTCCATGCCTAGTTAGAACTCATTATTCAGTGAAGTCTCTGGGAATTAGGATTTTTTTAAATCAATTTTTTTCTTTGCCCTTTCCAATTTAAACAGTCCCAAAGACCACTGATACCGTTGTACCCATTAATTTATTCTTTTTTTTTTAATGAAATAGCAAGGAGCATGGATGTCTCACAGTGACCATTTGTGTGCATATACATTTTAAATATGTTTATTACTGTAGTAAAGCATAGCTTTTCAATTGCAAAGATGAAAATATAATATGCAAAGATTGTGACTCAGAGAAGATTAAATGTAGAATAAAAGTCAACAACAGAGCAAGGAGGAGGCTGTATGAAATGAAGTCTTAAAGTGGCAATCTGTTATTTACGTATTTTCATTTCTTTCTTTAAGCTGATCACTTTCCAGGTTTGATTTAAAGACGTGGTAAGCATTATGTACTGTTGCTGCTTCAGTTGTTTGCCACCTCAATATGTGTCCATGTCAGATCACAATGTAACACCCTCAAATTCATAAATAGGAGCCTGATCTCTTGTTCATTTTTGTGTCCCAGGATTTCCACAAGCAATCCTGACAATTAAGGAATTCACACAGAGCACATATGTTTGATGTAAATCCTGGTATCTACGTATTATTTTGCACTTCCTATTGGTTTGCAAGGTGATTTGCAGCCTGTCAACAGCCAAAATTAAAGTAATTATGTTTATGAAAAGTAATGGCTCTTTTAACTACACCCAACTAAAATAATGAGGTATTTTTCTATCAGAAAAACAATACATAGAAAGGGATATCTAAAAAGCCGAGGAATCAAACGTAGCAAAATAATGTAGAATTATTAAAGAGTTAATGTCTTAAAGAATTAAGACAAAAGTGTTCTCACTATATTTGTAGGAATAACCATTATTATTAAGAACAATGAAAAAAAAATCTGAGATTAGTATTATGATTGATTTAGAATAAAATCCAGCCTTTGACATTTAGCAGTTTTTTGATTTAATCTCTAGAAACTTAAATTACATCATTAGAAAAGCTGTAGTATTACCTACCTCATCAGATTAATGATGGATTTAAAGTAACTATAGAATTGGAAGAGTAATTTTTAATGTAGTTAATACCTTTTTTCTTACCAAAAGCAGTGATTGAGTATTCAAATTAATTCATCAACTTTTGTTATATTGATGAAATGTTTAAAAATTAAAAGGTAATAAATTGAATAAGCTGCTATTCCTCTGAAGATGCCCTACCATGTGAATAAGTGACATCTGCTATTGTCATATTGTCATAGTACAATTTAGGTTTTCTTACTTTTTTTGTTGTTGCTGTTCTAGTTTTGTTTTGTTTTGTTTTGTTTTTTGAGTGGGTCTTGCTTTGTGCAAGGCTAGAGTGCAAGAGAAGCATCCTTACAGCTCACTGCAACCTCAAACTCCTAGGTATGAGTGATCCTGTGATCCTCCTGCCTCAACCTCCCAAGTAGCTGGGTAGGTAAGACTACAGGCACTGACCACCATGCCCAGACAATTTTTCTTCCTCCTCCTCCTCCTCTTCTTCTTCTTCTTTTTTTTTTTTTTTTTTGGTAGATAGTGGATCTTGCTCTTGCTTAGGTTGATCTCATACTCCTCCTCTCCAGGAATGCTGCTGGCCTTAGCATCCCTAAATGCTAGGATAACAGGTGTGAGCCACTGCTCCCAGCCAAGTTTAGTTTTTTAAATACGACCTATAAGACATATTGACTTCTTAAAAGAAGTAACTAATCGTAGGAGTACACAGCAATCGTATGACAATAGGTAATTTAATATCATTATCAAATCGCCAGAATCAAGCATTAAGGTTATTGTTGTGGGTCTATAGGGCTATCACTTTAAGAATCATGAGAAACTAATGATTTTCAATGGGATTGAAAAGAGGTCGGAACATGTGGTGGCCTCTGTCACTCTGCATCTTACTGAACACCATCTCCCCTTCTGCTAATTCAAGAAAGAAGCCACCCATGGCCAATGGTTTTGTTCCAAATGGAGGTTTGTTCAGTATTATTCTGCCCTGAATTTTGAGAAGCATTGTCCCTCAAATTGCCTTTTCTTTTCTATCAGTGCATTAGTAGCAAGCAATGGTTGCCTTAGCAACTCTTTAATAGGCTGTGACTCCCATAACTTGCTTTTTCTGGAGAGTCTTCAGACAGGCTTTCTAATGGAGTCAATAGTTCTTCCTAATAAATATGCAAAAACATCAATTCTGATTAGCAAACTAATCATGTAGCTTAAATATTTAAATTATTTTATTATGCATTTAGAGTTCACTGCATACATTTCTCAAAAAACTAAGTTTTTGTTTTTACAAAATAATAGGTGATAATGGTAACGTCTACCATTTACTCAATATCGTATCACTCTTTGTTTTTGGACCTATAGGCATCAGCGTCATTACTTTTAACATTTATTTATCAAATGAGAAAACTGCACTTTACAGGAATCAGTTCAGCAACATGCTGATAAACATTTAACAACTGAAAGCAACTCTCTGAAAAATAAAAGTATGTATACATATAAATTTTCATTTAAATATTATCACAATAAAATATGTAAAGCACACAGTTCAAAAATATTTACATGTATCTTTGTTCTTTGTAATGTATTTGATATTAAGTTTATGTAATTTAATTTTTAATAAAGGCTATGTTCACAGTTGGCTCACAGATTTCCTAAATATTAAAAAAATAAGCATGTGCTGTCTGTACTAGTTATCTCTAGGTTAGTTACTAGCCAAAGGTAACACTGCTACTAATAACTGTCATACATAGAAGCAATAGAGCTATTTTAGGAGAAAACTCAAAATAACAACACCAACAACAACAACAACAACAAAAAATGGCTGCAGAGCTGCCTCTGAAGTTAGAGGAAGAGTTTCCTTTTCACACTGCCCCCTCACATTCAACTCAAAGTTCTCAGCGTATTTTTCTCTGCTTTTGATTTTCCTGGTAATCTACTACTCAGGACCCAGCACTGATTGTCACTGTGATCATCTGGCATTAATATACACTTAACTTATTCAGCCTCATCTCATGACCTAGTGTGTCCACAGCGTTGACTCTGACCGACCTCCTTCTGCGCTGACTTCTGCTCAGTTTGACCTGTTCCGTGGGCTTTGTTCATGCTGTTTCCATCATAGATTTTTCCTTTAGCTGACAGCCCTCATAGAAGCCTTCACTGAAGGTGCCCTTTGAAGGAGCCTTGACAAAGGAAGTTAGAACTTGGAATTCTGTGAACCCAGAGACTAGCTCCAACACAGCTGTAGCTCACTGATACGGAGTACTGTTCTACTGCTGGCAAAACCGTAAGGAGGGGAAGTTTATCTTTGCAGCCGCATTTCCTTCTTCTTACTCTCCCTTCAGGCATTCTCAGGGAGTTGTCTCCTCTCTTATGCTGAGTTTCCTCACACTGGGCACCCTTCCCTCGGACTATGTCCTCAAGGCCCTGCTCAGGTGAGTGTATTTCATGGAATTTCTCCTCTATTCACCACCTCATTAGTATCAATCAGTTATGTCTTTACTTCTCACAACATTTCGCTCGTGCCTAATTAATAGTAATCTTGTTCAGAAAAAATTGATGGAATGAATCTTACATGCCAGGCACTAAGATACATCTCTGTAGCAACACAGAGATGAATGTAAGTGGAAAATCCCCTTTGACCTAGAGGATGCCTTTTGAAAATACAAAGACTGGGGACAAAGGGGCTACAGTGGAGGGAAATGTTTTGAAAGAAAATGAATAACTTTGTTTTTTGTTGATCCTCAAATCTCTCAACACATGGACACACCTATTCTGATTCTACTTAGGGTCCATCTTAACATCAGCAAAAGCACAACAGAATCTTAATCTTATTGTCAGAAGAAAGAAGGCAAGTGCCATATTTTAGCTGCTTCATTACCTTTAATAATGCATCAGTGGTATTACTTTCAACTACTAAGAGCAGAGGTGGGGTAAGAGATCCTATCTGGATTGAACGTATCCCAAACAAAATCATATTTTTATTCAACAAACATTTAGGGAACATTTACTGCGTGACAGGTCCTAGGCTAGAGATTTTCAGAATGATGCTACTCCCAGCTATGAGTGAATCAAGTTATCTCATAAATTAATCCCATAGCTCCCAAAATGACAACTGGGAGAATAACAAATATCAGTGTCTTATTTATGCAAGCAAGGACAGAGTGCACAGGCATTAATTCCTTCCTATCGTACCCAAATGTGGAAAGTCATACGTAGCCACTAACAATAGCACCTTGTCTGTAAGGACTGATTACATGGTTCATTCATTCTAGACAGCATGCCTTTGATGTTATTAGCATTGCTTTCCAAGAATGATGGTACTTTCCTTTTATTGTTGTTTTTGTTCATTTGTTTTGTTTTTGTAGAAAGGGAAGCACTGTGGGCATAGGTTGAGGCAGGGGAGCTCCAAATAATTGCCTTGAAACTTGCATGGCATTCCAATTCAGCCTTAAGTGCTCATGACATTCAAAGCAGGAGAATGGAACATGAGGCACTACTTAGGTTTGGGCCCTGTCTAGTTTTGTAATTGTTCTCTTTTCTTTGCTCTATGAATACTTTATGACTCAGAGTATCAAAAATGCACCAACAGTTGCAGTAGATAAAAGCCCTCCACCATGGGCACCCATGGAGGGAACGCCATTGGGGAGCAGAGGGGTAGTCTGACCTTTCCCCGTGCATTCAAGCCTCCTAGGAAGGAAGAATTTCATCCTTCAGGAACATCACAAAGCACAACATCTCCGAAATATCTGGCCCTCTCAAGGTTAAACTTTTGATGCAATTATCAAGCATCCCTCTGTATAAAATATTTCTCTTTTCATCTTGTAGTTGGCTAGGATTATTTTTACTTTTAAGAGTATATTCTTTAAATGTGTCCCAGTAGCTCAAAGGAGAATAACATACCTATAATCTCAAAAGGGGCTTATCCTCTGTTATACTTCTATCAAGCCTTAAATATATACAAGTTTATATATTTGTGTATAATTAAATAAGTTCAGAATGTATGGAATATCTTCACACAGTCTTATGATGTGTTTTAAATATTTTAAGGAGTTTAAAGTACCCCTCAAATCAATGAACCTATAAAGAAAATTCCTATCACATAATTAGTGTCAGCAAAGAAATATGTGTAGAACTGCACCTACCCAAAATAGTCTTACAGATATTTAAGAATGTCTAATTATATGTGGAGTTCTTCTGGGGAATCATGAATTATAACTTACATAGTATTTGTAACATAAAAAGAATACATAAATGCATTAATACAACACCTAGAAATATAATTTATTTTTGTAGGATTTTAAGTGATCAGAAAAAGACAAGGCGGGTTTTTAAAGAAGCCTCATATCTTATTTTCTCTGATTCCATGGTGTTCTTTTAAAGAGATTGAAAAAGACTAGAATTCATTACAAGTCCTTAATTGCCAGTTTCTCTACAAAATAGATGTTTATGTGTAGGCTTCAGAATAGCTACCATTCATTTGAGGGAGATCTTGTAAAGCCGAAGTTTAAATAAACAGCAATGTTTGACTAAGTTTGCAAAAGCATAATTAGTCCTAGAAGCACAATATTTTTAAGCGTCAAATACTTCTTCTCCAGCTGTACTATTTGGTTCTGTACTTTCAGAAACAGCACATAGCCACCTCATGGAAGGCCAGGCTTTTCACGAGTGACAAGCACTTGCTCTACGTGTGGGAACTGTTTTACTTTTCTGTTTCTGTTACCTAACGGTACATCACCAATACTTCTTTGATTTAGGCACCTGCTACTTTACTTTTTTTTAGTTTATGAGTGCATAGAAACATGCAAAATGAATCGTGTGGGGGCCTGGTAGCATTAACTTGTACCTGTTCTGTCATGCAATTATATTACAGAAACAAAATAATGGATTGGAGAATTCACAGGGGCAGAAATGATAGCTTAAACCTATCTTTCCCACCCAATTCTGGGTGACGGTCCACAGGGGATCATAATATTCATTTCTCTTTATTCTAAAAATACCATATTAGAAGTCATTTTGAAATACTTGAATATTTTTATTTTTAAGTATCAAATGCTTTCTATTTCCCCCATGTATATAATAAATAACAAAGCCAACATGTATAAAAGTTATCTGTTTTAAGAACCTGGAAGTAATAGAATCTTCTTGTTATAGCTAGTTCAGCTGGTATCTTAATAGGGCTCATAAGATTCAATCACTGGCCAAAGCACTAAATGTTGACCACATCTAAACAAGTAGACTATATTCTGTACCATGGAAAGGATGTACACTTATAACCATATTCACTTGAAGCCATAAAAGGTTATAATTGTAACTATTAGAAAATGAAAATATATACTATATCACTTGGTCCAAATCCATCAGCCCTACTTAAGAAAAAATTTAGATAGATCATAGGTGGTAGATGAGAGATTTACAGAGAGAGCTCTTATATCACTTTGTACATGACCAGATTCTTTCCCAGCCCTTCTTGGTGCGTTGGTGATTCTGCTTTAACTTGAATCCCCTCTCCTACTATCTCCATTATTTAGATCTTCTTCATAGTTAAAGATAAACCAAATGCTATCTCTTCTATGCAATTTGTCCTATTTTATCAACCTGCAAGAAATGCCCTTCATCTCCTGACACTGAACTTTTGAGGACCAGGATCATGTCTTTTTATTTTTAAATTTCTTTTCGAACAGTAGATGTTCAAATATTTAGCATATGAAAAATTATTTTATCCTTATTCTAACTATGAAAAAAGAATAAGACAAAGGCTTAACATCTCACACAGTCTTGAGTCACAATTCCCTTATAAGATCTCTCCTAAAACACTTTTCAAAACACAATATAGGCTTGTGATTCTGAAGAATGGAAACATCACCTCTCTGATTCATGACAATTCTTACGATGGCAGTAAAAGGATAATAAAAATGTAACTCCACAGCAACAAACAATGTGGCAGAGAAGACCAAAGAAGAAAAAGCTCCAACATAAGACTGATGACTGATTAAACAAAAGGAAACAGCTACCTCTGGTAATACTAAAATCTGAAATACTAGTGACGACTATTTGCTATGACTCCGGCCAAGGAGTGGGCCAAGTTTTGAGATTATAAGCATACAACCCTTAAGCAATTAGAAACTACTGAAAAAAAAATTTATGTTGGGTGGATTGATATAATCAGAGCTGCATATTGTAAAGAGAAATGAGACCTGGAAAAAATATTTGAAATATATGCTAAAAGTATAGGTTTAATAAACCCAATATATAAAAGTCCTTCTATATTCATAAGAAAGATGAAAACATCAATTTGGAAATGAGTAAAAGATATAAATAGCCAATTCCCCTAAAAAATTGAAAATGTCCCATAAATATAAAAGTGAAATCTTAAATGAAATGTGTTTTAACTTCAAGACTTTGTAATTAAACATTGTTGCTGTCTATGCTATAATACTCGGCAGCCATTTAAAATTATATTGTTTAACCATATATATCCACATGAAAAAGGTGTTAGTGATTTGTTTTTAGTAGAAAACTTGAATTTCAACAGTCTATGTGGGGTATTATTTTATTTCTGGTGCTAACTATATGGGCGTGCACACACAGGCACACACAGGTGTGTGCACCTTCAGGGACCCAACGGTAAGAGTTGGACAGTCTATTCCTGTAAAGTTAAAGACACTTGCTGAGCTGAGCAATCTCACCACCCGGTCCATCCTCTCAGATTAGCTACTCCGGAGCACGCTTATGTTATTGTGTGTTCTTTGATGCTTCCTCCTTCTTCATATACTCATCTACCTTCCTTCTGAGATCCTTGAGGTCAGAAATTCTGTTTTACGTTTCATATTTCCAGGACTTACCAGCAACCAATAGAGACTCAGAACTGAGCATTTTTGAGTGAAATGAATAAGTGAATGTTAGGAATTCTGCCTGAAAATTAGCAGACATCTCCCTTGTGAGTTTGGGTGACACATGTCATTTGTATGTCTCCTCCTGTATTTGACACTGGTTTGCATTAGTTCAGTATTTTCAAATATATTTATTTTTTTTCTCTTAACTATAATGGCTGCTCAAAGACAGAAAAAAAAAAATGTCAAACTTTGTTTACCGTCACTCCACAGGCACAGTGCAGAGTGCAGTGTAGTCAACATCTTGGTTGATAATACGCATTCATTCTTTAAAGAATGAGAATTACTTTATGATTTTCTGATTTCAAAATATATTTTGAAATACCTCTTACAATTTATTTCTTTCAGTACTTTATTCTCTAAAGTCTCTCTCTCTCTTCCTCTTTCTAGCAAAAGTCTATGGCTGGTAAAATTCCCTAATTTCTCACAGTAAATTATGTACTTCAATTGTTCCTACACTAGTATCAGTCTCATACCTCGTCTCATTTCTCAATTGATTCAACATTCTGAAAGGAACGTGGAAGTTATGGTGCCCATTCAAATAGCCAAACATTACTGAGAAGGAATTCAAATAATCTGAAATTAGGGTAACATACAGCAGAATAGAGCAAAGCATATTTGGCAAAAGAAGCTATTATCTTTATATCTTTGGTATATTATTGCAATAATAATAGAGACTTTGGCAGGCTAGGAAATGAGCTAGGGATTTTTTCAAGTATTACTATGTATTTAATATAATCTTCACAGATATCCTAAGAGAGTACTTCTTATTTACAAATACGTAATTTGGAGCTTGAGGAATTTAAATAAGACAACCAAGTAAGCAGTTGGATTAAGGTTCAAACCCAGTTCTAACATCAAAATACATGCTCTTTAATACTAAACCTCATTAAGGTTTTTTTTGGGGGGGTTCTTTCTTTCTTTCTTTCTATCTATCTTTCTTTCTTTCTTTCTTTTTTTCTTTTTTAGACAAATTCTCACTCTGTTGTCCCAGACTAGAGTGCCATGGCGTCATAGCTTATAACAGCCTCATACTCTTGGGCTAAAGCAATCCTCTTGCCTCCACCTTCCCTCAGTCACTCGGACTATAGGCATCCACCACAATATCAGGCTAGTTTTTTGTTTTATCTATTTTTTGTACAGACTGAGGGATGGGAGTCAACTCCCTCTTGCTCAGGCTTGTCTCCAACTCCTGAGCTCAAGCAATCCACCTGCCTGGGCTTATTGGAGTGTTAGGATTACAGGCATGAGCCATGAGAATGGCCTGCCCCTGGCCCACATTATGTTTCTAATAACCCTTTTCCAAATGTTTCCTTTAACTACCTAAGTATTTTAAGTACTTGTTATATGTTAGACACTTTGCCAGGTGTTGTGAAGAGTAAGATAAATAAGCTAAAGTCTCTTACTTTCTAACCAGTTTCTCTCAATATAACCTTTTTGTCCTTTCCCTTTTGCTAGGACAATATCACTAAATAAATAAAAGAGGATTATTTGTGTAGAAATGACTGAATAGATGGAGGCCACTCTGAGTTCTGAGTCACTAGCAAAAGCACCCAATGAGTTTAAAGTATTGTAATTATTTGAATTGCTGCAAAATCTATCTGACTCACTTTGTCATACATGACTTCACTTTCCAAGCACACTTCTGCTAACTTTTTTAAGTTGTTCATTTTTTAAAGCAGAATTAAATGTGTAGATTACCAGTTCACATGCATTTAAACTAGCATGGGATCATGCATGAGGGATGGTGAGACTTAAAAGCAAGGGACACATGAGCCATGCTACAAAAGGATTTGCAGACAAAGAGATGGCACAGTTCAAGGCTGAGCTCACAGCTTCAATTCTGGACATATTCTCAACATGGCAGAGGGCATATTCCTCTTACAGGCCCAGTGTTGAAAAGCAAGGATTCCACATAGATCACTGTCATTTATTATGTTGCAATTTAATTCTTTGGCTCACAGGATAAATTTGCAAAATCCCCAAATGGTAATAATGCACAGTATTTCATAAAACATCACTTAAAGATTAAAAACAAAGACAAACCACTTTTTCTGAAGTACCATTTGAGTTTATTCTTTAATATCTTTTATCTTGAGAGATAAAAGCGTAGTGATTATTTTTTTGTACATAAAAAATCTGCAAGGCTTTGCCTGTCTTCCTTTTTTCTCAATTTCACTGATGTTTGTGCATGCATTCTAAGCTTTCTTTAGATATTTAAATTTGTATTTCACATGTGTAAGTTATTTTTACATGATAAATTTTCAGTGTAGTTACATTATAAACTTTTGTTGAAAAGGAGCCTTCACAGTTTATCCAAAGTGACTGAATGGAGAATTAAAACATTAGAATGAAGTCCAAACTCACTATAGTAATTTAGAGTAAGCTTAAACAGAGAAGAGTAGGAAAGGTCACGATTGCTGGGTGAAACAGATCACTTTAAAGGTAGAAAGTTTAACCAAAAGCAGATAAAACCATTTGAGATCTAGCCTTAAATAGAACAGAAAAATAAGAACAGCATGTAAGACAAAAAGTCTTATTAGACAGGATAGTAAGAAAAAAATAAAAGATACTCAGGTGTAATGAAGATGGCAGTAAATTAAAATAAAGTGGAAAAAACTTGGGCAATGCAGAGGAAGAGTGTCCTTAAAAGAAAGAGAGGATACGATACTTGAATGATTGAGATTTTATTTACTTTGGGTTTAACTAAGGATGTGTTGACATATTAAGGTTGTCCATAATGTGGGGTTAGTTCTCACAATGGTCTGGGCTCATTCAGTTTAATCATCATATTGAAGGCTTTGAAGACTTTATAAAGCCCTATACTTGGGAAATTGAGCTTCACTTGATACAATTGAGTAAACAATTGAGTAAACGTAATTCTTTGCCATTTATGACTAACAAAGGTAAAACAACACTACCTGTCATAAATTACCTAGTGAAATATGAACACATCTAGCTGAGACATGTCAGGACCTCAGCTAGACTAAAACTCCCCAGGGGAAATTATCACATTCTTTTTGGTTACTGATATATGCTAATATTCCACACACAACTAGCATACAAAAAAGTGCTTGGTAAATACATAGTAAGTGAAAAAAGGATATAATATGTAAATAAAGGAAAGAATGAGCATAGTTTATTTTGAAATAAATCTTTTAAAATGAATTTTTATTTTTGAGGACTATTTCATTGGGTTTTCAGTAGGATAGAATGACTTAAAGTATGTAACATGCTTAGAACATGCATCTAGGAATTTGCAAGTGCTCTAAGTGCTAGCTATGATTATGATTTATTCATAGAAAAAGGTAGAAGGCAGGGTTAATTAGATTGGAGGGGGGAGAAACTTTGTTTTAGAGTTATTGAGTTAGGTTTAGAAAATAAGCATCTTAATTTCTTCCTTACCCAGTTGTCATTCAGCAGTAGTGTTTAGTTCCTATAACTTTGTATAGAGATGAGATTGATTTCTAATTTTATTCAACTGTGGTCTAAAAAGATGCATAGTATAATTTCTATTTTTTTAAAATTTATTGAAACATGTTTTGTGGCCTAGGAGATGATCAATTTTAGGGAACATTCCATGAACTAATGAGAATGTTATATTCAATGGTGGAGGTAGAATGTGCTATGAATGACTGTTAGGCTCATTGTTTTAGACTTCTATTTAAGTCCATTGTTTCTTTGCTTATTTTCTGTTTGGAGGATCTGTCTCATTATTTCAGTGGGATGTTGTACTCCTTATCTATTGCAGTGCTGGTGTTTATAATTTTGTTTATATTTAGTATAAACTGCTTTATGAATCTGAGTGTACCTGTGTTAGGTCTGTAGATATTTAGGGTCATCATGTCTTCTTCTTGAATTGTTCCCATTACCATTATATAAAAACCACCTTTATTTTTCTTTACTTTTGCTAATTTTAAGTCTGCCTTAATCATATGAGAACTGCAACACCAGCTTTCTTTTGGTTTCCATTTGCATGGATTTTTTCCCCATTTCTTAATCTTGATTCTGAATGAGTCCTTGTAGGTTAGATGAGTTTCCTGAAGACAGCAGACACTTGGCTTGTATTTTTTTTTTTTTTATTCCATTCAGCCAGCCTAATGCATGTATCTTGAGTGAGGAGTCCAAGCCTTTCATATTTATTGAAAGAATTGATACCTGGGTTGGATTTCTGTTCTTCTTACTGAGTAGAGCTTTACTGTTATTTGACTTCTTGAGCCATTGTGTTATCTTGGCTATGATCCTTAACTTTTGGATGATTTTATACTGATGGGAGTTTATTATATTTATCCTTGTATAGTTCAGGGCAGGTCTGATCTTGACAAATTCTCTCAGTGTATACTTGTCTGAGAAAGTCTTTATTTCCCCTTCATTTAAGAAGTTTAGTTTGGAAGTGCACAAAATTCAAGGCTCGGCACTATTTTGTTCTAGAAGATTGAAAACAGGGCTCCAATCCCTCTGGCTTGTAAGGTCTCATTTGAGAAGTCTGCAGTTAGGCTGATAGGTTACCATTGTTAGTAACCTGCTGTTTTCACCTTACTGCTCCTAGAAGTGCCTCTTTTATATTTGTTTTGACCGGTCTAATGCCTACATGTCATGGTGACTGCCTCTTCGGAATTATTCTCCCTGAAGCCCTTTGAGCTTTCTGTATCTGGAAATCCAGATCTCTAGCAAGACCAAGGAAATTTTTCTCAATCATTCCTTCAGATATATTTTGCAACTCCGTGTATTTTCCTCTTCACCCTCAGGGATACTTATGATTCTTGTTTGGCCTCTTACATAGCCCCACATTTCTTGTAGCCTTTGTTCTTTCCTTTTGTTTCTCTTTTTCTATTTTTTTGTTTCCCACCTACTGGTTTAGCTCAATGGTGTTAGATTCAAGTTCTAAGATTCTTTCTTTTGCCTGATCTAGCCTATTCCACTGTGCTTTGTAATTCTTTGCATGAATTTTTCATTTCCAGAAGTTCTGTTTGTTTTTTCTTTAATACTTTGATTTCTTCAGATTATCTTTCATTCATGTCCTGAACTGTTTTTGTGGCTTATTTGTGTTGTGTCTCTGTTTTCTTTTGTATTTCGTGGCGTTTCCTTACAATGCATGTCTGTAATTCTTCCTCTGTCCTTTTAATCTTTTTGTTTATGCTGGTATTCATTGGTAAGGAGCTATTGTTTTCTTCAAGACTGACCTTTCACTTTGATTTTTCATATTTATTTGAGGTTTTTTTTTTTTTTTTTTTTTTTTTTTTTTTCTGGTTCCTTCCCATCTGGCTTCTCAATTGAGAGCTGAGGATGTTAGGTCTGGCTTATAGGCCTGTCTCTGAGATCCTAAAGATCGGTCCTAGACTATGTCAGGGAGAGAAGTGCTGGTTCTGGGTTACCTTTGGAATGCTTTAACAGGTTTGATGAATTTCGTGGGTTACTTCTGACCTGTTGCCTTAACCTTGTCCCAAGAGTGGATAGTGAAATAGGTCTCTTAGCTTAATCGCCAAGATAGTAGGTAGAATTTTTTAGATTTGAATCCACCACACCCTGTGTGTTTGAGTTGGGAGGCACAATATTTACCAATAGGTTGTTCTTCCATCTTGGATTATAGTTTGCATGGAAGAGCCAACTGCTAACGAGAGCTTTCATGTCCTTGGGGAACTCTGGTCCACCAAATGGGGCATGTAAATGCCTCATGCTTTATTAAGGACCCTGTAGTTTCTAAAAAGTTGCTTGATTTCTATCTCCCTGAGGTGAGGGAATAGCAAGGAAAATTGTGATTGACTTGCTGGGGACTGTTTTGAGTCTCTGCAGGATTCAGATTTTGCTTGTCTAGCCAACTAGACTAAGCCACTGATATGTAGTTTAGAAAAAACTCTTCAAGCTCGGAGAGCTGTTTTTGAGGGAGGGGCCTAACTATGTGATTACTAAGGTCTCAAGCCAGGCATTTGCTATTCCTGTTCACTAGCCCAGTTTCATTGAAGGGTGGGGCGTGCACCTTCCCTATTTCTCCCTGAAACTCCACAACTCTCTTCTTTGTGATCAATCCATGTTTATTTCCTCTCTGCCCAAGACCATCCAATAGTTATCCCATAGTTTGAGTGTCTGACCTGCTGGCATGCATCTCCATGAGATACTGGTAAGTAGGGGAATCTCCAGTGTGCACCTGTGTTCCACCACTAGACCTCAGGTTAAAGGAGGTAGGCCTCTATCTGCAGAGGTCTTTGTGAAGGCCATACAGCAACTCACAAGTCTCTTGGATCCACAATTCCCTATTGTAGTAGATGCTGGGTGGGACTGTTACTCTGGTTTAGCCAAGCACCCAAGCCATTTGGTTGCCATGGGAATGAGAGGCTAAGGTTGATTCAGAGTGTCAGAGCCTTCTCCAGTATGCCAATTCCTCAGCAGGGGGAAAAGCATAGGTTGTGCTCACAGGCCCCCCACTCCTCCATGTCCCATATGGCCACTAGGACTCTCTACCACCTGAGGCTGGAACCATTACCTTTCCCATATGTCTCACCTCTGCTCTCATGACCAGAGAGTACCAGTTTTGGCTGCCTTTTTGATCCTGCCAGATTGCAGACTGCAGCTGTATTGCAAGCTGAGAATGGTCTAGCTGATGGGAAGTAGGCGTTTTGTTACAGAGTCCTATCCCAGCCCTGGGAGGAGTGGTGCCAAGGTCTTGCTGCACTGCTCCCATGTTTGGGGTGGGGGTGGAGGTTCTTGGTGCTCCCTGTCTGAGCTGCTAGTGGGCAACAATGTGAAGAGCCACCAGGACAGCTTTGCCGTCTGAAGTGGGCTCAGGTGCTATGGGATGGGACCATAGCCACAAGCTAGCTGGAACCAAAATTATATTCTGAGATGCCAGGAATGAGGAGGTACAGAGGAGGAGGCATCCAGATGCAAGAATGCTGGCTTTCTGGTGCCTCACTGCACTGCTGCCATGGGATGAGAGCCCTGTGTCTTACTGCTTACTGGAGGAACCATGGCAGAGAGGGGAGCTCCTCTGACCCTTTCACTGGGCTCTGGCCTCCCTGGATTTGGTCCACCTTGACGATCTCTCTTCTCCATCCTCCTCTCTCTCAGCTCTGCAGCTCTCCTCGATGGGGTGACCAGACTCCTCTGCTCTCTCTCCATCATCTACCTTTGAGAGCTAGTAGTTCTCCACCCTCCTCAGACCAACCTGCTACTCTTCAGCTGGGACAGTCCTCCAAGCTGTGTCTCTAGTCAGCCATCTTGGCAGTCTCTTGCATCATATTTTTTATTTTTTATTTTTTTTCCAGAAAACATAGTTGTGTCTAAGGCTTCAGCCTGGCTTTGGCTCTTGTGGCACTTGTTTCTCTAGGAAATGGCATGTTTTTTTCCTGATTATACTCTATGGACAGTCAAGTCATAGATGTTGCAAAGCCCACAAACCTCCCTTTATTGTACACCACCATGCTGGTCTGTGTCACGTGAGCCCCCCCTCTGCCTCAACTCTTTGGACCACAGGACTGGGGACTGGGGATGGGAAGGGGAAGAAATGTCAAATTACATGTCATACAGAGGCATATGAGGTGGTTTCTAATAAAACCCAAACCAATCATCTGGAGCAAGTAGATAAATTTTAATAACAGCCAACAGAAAGTATCACACTACAGTTTCTGAGTGGACCACTCAATCAACAAGTTGCTAGACGTGCTTTGGACCTGGAACATTTTCATCGCTAAATCATCTCCCAGTCTCTGAAAGCCCCAGCCACATGCTGTTACTTCATTTCCACATAACTTGGCTACTCAGCCAAGATTTCTCCATTCCTAATCATGCTTCCATTTAGAATTATCTATCTGGAAATATCTCACTCCCTGAACTGACCATAACTGTCACTCATTCTTATATTTATTAAATGGATACAATTTACTTACTGTTCAGAATTAGATTTTTCACACCATTGTTTTTCTTGTAGGTTTACCTCACTTGAGGGATTACAGACAGTTCCAGGTTAAGAACAAGACTGATTCTATAGGTTTGTTCTTAAGTTAAATTTGTATATAAGTTGGAACATTTACATTTACCTATTATCCATAATAGCCTCCATTTGTAAGTGTGAGTCATTCAGATTTTTGTAACCCACAGACTTCCTATACAGCAAAATTTAAGAAATTACATAAATCAGCTATGAATCCTAAGTGTAAAACCCTTGCAGGAGACATCATCTATTCCATATCTTGTTTAATAAGTGCAGGAGAAAATGTCTATTTTGATTCATTTTTTTACCTTAAGAAAATCATTACTTCTAAAACAAATGTATTATACCATATGACACACACACATACAGCCTTACTAAGTTTTTTCATCCTTTCACATGTCAACAGACATTGGCCATTGTAAATACATAAAAAATTCCAAAGCTTAAAAACAGCATGTTATTATTCATAGCAAAATATCTAAACTACCATCATCTTTTATTTAACACATTGGGTTGGTTTTTGTTGGGTTTTTTTGTTTTTTTTGTTGTTGTTGTTGTTGTTTGTTTGTTTGTTTTTGCCTTACAAATGTAAATGTCTGCCTAATATCTGAGTTATTGTGCACAAATTCAAAAATAAAAAAAATCATCTAATATGGCTTAATGTATTTGAGGAAAGTCAAACTAATTCCAATTCCTTTATAAATACTTACAATTGAAATGTTTGCAGATGGTTCTCAATCCAAAAAAGCATCAGAGGTAACATTTAAGGTATCTGCAGATACAAATTTGTGAACTTACAAATTGATTTACAATTCTATGACATGAAGCTAAGTTCAGTCCCCAACTGTACCTGTGTTGGGTGTGTCATTTCTCTCTCTTTCCCCTTTCCCTCATTTTATGACATGAATGACAACCGACCCACTCAGTTACTCCCTCATTCCCAGCTTAGTGGATGACATAGTTCATCATAAGCAAGATAATAAAGATGATACCGTCAGATCACTGAAAGTGTCAGGATGGGAGAATATGATATCTCATTAGGTATACTGGCAAGTAGCCTGGTATTTATGAATAAAAGTTCTCAATTCTCACTAGAAGTAAGTAAAGGCATCTGTTCCCACATTCTGTTCAAGTAAAGGCGTGGGTTCTGCACAAAATTCCAAAAACGAGTTTATTCTGCAGCCCCATGCTTTGGAAGCTAATTTTTCTCTAAATTTTTTATTGTAATTCAAGGGTTGAAGTACATATGTTGCATGTGATATTTCTATTATTTCAAACATAACCCAATTCAATGTATCCAAAAATTTTTTGTAGGTTTATTCTGAGTGAATTAAAATGTTGAGACTACTCACTTCCACTATGTTATTTATTTAAGATGTAAATAAATATATTAAAGTTTTTAAAATTAGTATTGCCTTTTACAAAATGAGAAAAAAAATGACCTGCTTCATTGCATTGTTCCAAATATTCATATCAACGGCCCCCCATTCAAGCTGTCAATAGGGTTGCCACGTCTCTACCTCAGGGAGGATTGTTATCTGGGGCATGAGGGAAGTAGTAAGATTTGTAAGAACTGAGACTTGGAGGAAAGGAGGGAAGAGAGGGGTCTAGAGAAACTAAAATAAAAAGGAAAAGCTTCCCCCCTTCCTTCCTAACTAAACAATAAAATGACATATTCCTCGGCTACAGAGAGAGAGAGATCCGTGAATCCTGGATGAACCCCAGAGGTTGCAATACCCTAAGAAGAAAGGTTATGAGGTATTTCTTGGGGGGATATCTCATCATATTGTGTGTATCAGCATTCTAAGAAATTTCTCCATCCTGATCGTTACAAAAATATCACAGCAAAGTGAGAAAGAGAGAGAAAGACCGGGAGTCAGAAAAGGCCACGTGATCAGAGATAAAGGAAGCCCAAGCAGTTATTTCTGACAGTCCAAAGTGCCCCCACATTCCCAAATCCTGACAAATAGATAAGCTTTCTGAATTTTGATATAGTTTCTGGAAAATAAGGAGAAAGTATACAAATGACCATCTTAGAATTCAGTGCCAGCTCAACTTAATGGAGACTAAGAAACAACATACAGTCTGTAGAAGAAACAGAAGACTCAGCATGCTTCTTACATACCTGCCATTGAGGACAGAGATTCTAACCTGGGCTAAGTGTCTTACTATTTTCATTAAAGTTAAAAACTAGGCTTGTTGTCCATAGCTCAGTGAGTAGGGGGCCAGTCACATACACTGAGGTTAGCGGGTTCGAGCCTGGCCTGGACATGCTAAACAACAATGACAACTACAACCAAAATATAGCCAGGTATTGTGGGGGCACCTGTAGTCCCAGCTACTCAGGAGGCTGAGGCAAGAGAATCACTTAAGCCCAAGAGATGGAGGTTGGTGTGCGCTGGGATGCCAGGGCACTCTACTAATGAGTAGACATAATGAGACTCTATCTAAAAAAAAAAAAAAAAAAAACTAAAAGGAACTGTGCTACTCTGATAAGAAAATTCCCCAAAGTTCTGAGTTTCATATATAAAAGGATATGGAAGATTTACCATCAAATGAATAAATGAAAATTGTTTTAATATTAAATAAAGTTTCCATATTCTATTCTGCAAGAATCTACAGAAACCAAGATTTCTACACAGGACCCACTGGTAACCCAATCTCTCTTCCATGAGTTTCCAATCTTCAGGAATTCTAAATTCATATTATTCCCAGTGGGCTTCTTCATTCTCCGCTGTTTACATCGAAATTCAAAATTCAGAATTATCCCACATTCAATTCTGAAACAGAAATGGAACAGGAATGGAAAAATTGACCTGAAGCTTTGTTCATAGTAATATACCAATTTTGGGCCCTTAGTTATTACAAATATAGCACAGTATTATAATCTGAAACTGGGAGTGGGTTATACAGAAATTTTCTGTACAATATTTGCAAGTTTTCTGTGAATGAAAAATTAATACAAAATTAAAAGTTTTTTTATACAATTTTTTACAATGATAAATTATTTCTTACAAACACCTTTTTCTAACTGAAGTAGTTCAGAAAAAAATACCAGGTTAAGGGCGGTGCCTGTGGCTCAAAGTAGTAGGGCGCCAGTTCCATATACCGGAGATGGCAGGTTCAAACCCAGCCTCTGATCAAAAACTGCAAATAAATATATATATATATACTAGGTTAAGCCTGACATAGACTCCATCTAATTAATATTGAGAGTACCCTGCTAATGTTTTGTCAGGCATTTTTTTTAAACTTAATTTGAAAATGAATTGTGAAAATGTATAGAATCAGCAAATATTTATCACATACCTACTACGTACAGTAATCTGGAGTAACTAATGAATTAAACATAGATCATTTTCTAGAAAATGATACAAATAGGTACATAAATAATTATGATTCAATAAAAGAATTGTGTTTTTTACAAGAAGAGTTTAAAGTGTTACCAGAATTTATAGTGAAGAAAATATATTTTCAAATATTGAATCCAGCTATTGAAGGAAGAGGTGTCATTTGAATTAGATCTTGAGTTATCACTTGTTTGGGGACAAGTATTGATTAGGGAAAGAACATAAATAAAGGATATACTACATAAAGTCAATAGAGTAGACAGAATTTACGGGACATAAAAATTATAGTGAAAAATAAGGACAGAAAGATAACTTCCCGACATTGAGCAGAGCATGTTAGAGACCAAGTTATTGTGTTATGCACAAATTTGCAGAGTTTTGACACAGAAAATAATGTCAAGACAATATTTGTAAAATATTGCATTTTTCAGCTCAGCACCCATAGCTCAGTAGTTAGGGCACCGGCCACGTACACCCAGGCTGGCAGGTTCGAACCTGGCCTAGGCCAGCTAAACAACAATGACAACTACAACAACAAATGGCTGGGTGTTATGGCAGGCACTTGGAGTCCCAGCTACTTGGGAGGCTGAGGCCAGAGAATCGCTTAAGCCTAAGATTTCTAGGTTGCCGTAAGTTGTTATGCCACAGCACTCTACCTAGGGTGACATAGGAGCCTCTGTCTCAAAAAATAAATCAATAAATAAATCAAATTGCATTTTTCTAAAAATAATATCTTGTCTTAATACAGAATCAGAGAAGATTATGATACAATTTGCATTTACTGGGATGAATTAGAACCTACCAGAAAACAGATCCTGGAGAACACAGCAAGCTCGCAGTTTGGAAAGTTTAGTGTAAAAGCAGATAGGTCATCAAAAGGAAATGTTTACATATACCAAGTGGTGACGCGGGAAATCATGTATTTCCCCCGAAAGTAACAACTTTTCCCACAAGACAATAGAATCTGAGCGTATGGAAGCCAGGACCAGAATATTATGTAGAAAAACACATGACCAGGTGATTGCACTAATGTACACAGCTATGATTTAACAATAAAAAAAAGTGAGAAAAAAATGAAAATAAATAAATAAAAATAAATAAAAATAAAAATAAATAAAAATAAATAAAATAAAATATTGAAAGACTTCCAGAAAAAAAACAAAACACAGATATTAGAGTCTAAGCCATATATACTCATATTTTGTGCAGAAATGCAAATTTGCAAAGAAGTAGGATTACTAGGAAAAATACTTACCCCTTATCTAGAAGGAATAAAGCAAAAAGCAATTGTGATAACTGGAGTCCTGTTCAATTTCCTGGCCAAGCCCATTCACCACCTGGCATTATTAAAGGAGCCTCTAATCCACCCTGTCTGTGAATGGCACCCTAAGTCAGAAGGAGACACTTAGGCTGTTAAAAAGACAGCAGAAGAATGAGAAAGCATTGGCCCAGGAAAGATGGTCAATAGGAATTTGTACTTGGTATTCTGAGTACCAAAGTGAAGAACCAGAGCCTGGGGCTGAGAAATTTGGTACCCAAATGAAAACCAAGGCCCCAGGGATAACTAATAATAGACATCTTATGTCTAGTTAAACGAAACCACATAGGGACGCCTGTGTCCATAGAAAGACACAAGTGGAAAGGGGTTAGGTGGCCTGCTTTCTTTGCTTCTGTTCCTCTTACCAACTTGAACAACATTCTCCTAGGTGTGGCTAAGCATTTAGCCACGCTCGCTAAATGCACCTCTTCCTCTACGGCTAATGATTCCAATGGAAAGGCATCATACATTCCTCTGTGGTCTGAGTCAGTCTGGTTTCAAGTTATATTAAATCCCATGACCCATGACGTGCTGTTTCTGGAACGGTAACCAATACAGAGTAGGGTATTGGGGATACTATAGACACAATTACCAAAGCCAAGTTTTACATCTGACACCAAGTCTTTAAACACGGGAAAACACATATTTTCTAAGTTGTACAGCACCTTTTCATTTTATCAGACTGTTTCTCAAGTCTAATATGAAAGAACAATAATAGTTTGAGAGATTAACACAGAAAATAAAATATGTAATAATTTATTTAGTATGACTGACCATATCAGTGATATTTCCATACCTTCTTCTCTGATTAATAAGGCAGAATTATTCAGATGTAAAAGACTTCACAAGTAAAGTCTGAGCTCATAAATTTAATGAAGTTCAGATCTTAGGAACCTAAATGGGAAGACCAGGAAACTAGGAATCATCTACTGGCAATAATGTACCAAATAATATGCTTGCTGTTTTGTTTAAATGAAGTTGTCCTGTAAAAACAGTAGCACATTAATATAATATATATATGGATGCTCCCATTTTAAAATTTACATTATCTTTTAAAGGGTCATAGATGAATACACAAGCTTATTGAAAAATAGTACTTTGTTTGAACAATAATGTTTTCTAAAACTAAAATCATATAAATAAAGAGGGACTTTGATGATGATGAGAGAAACTACATGTTAGATGAATAGATTATAAGAATGTAAAATATACATTAGTTTTCTTAGCAGAATGTGACTTAATCACCTCTTTAAAAGTCACCTCTTTTCTTCCTATAGATTGAATGGTCTTTCATAACATTTTAATATAGTCAATTCTCCAGTCACTTTGAGGATTCTCTATCCGTATCTAGGTTAGGTGTTTACTATCTTCAAAGCAGTCATTCTGTCATCATTAAACAGGGAATTAATAGAGGTTTTGGCTATTTATCTTTAAAATATTCAAACTAATCATTTATAGTAAAATATAACTTAAAATTTATGGACATGTTAATAAATTATAAAAAAATGACAAGACAAAGTCGAGATGATTACACTTCTGGCTTAATTTTCCAAAAATCAATAAAATAAATTATTTTGATGAAGATGCAAGTGAAATAAATCATTTTAGTGGAATCTAAAAATGTAGGAATAATATAAATATCATTTTTTCTTGAAAATGCTAAAAGGCTACTTGTTATTTTTCTGATGAGCAAAAAGAAAAAAATATTATTGCTTTTTTCTTTGCTATAGCAATGTAGACTTACTTGGGAGTATACAGTATTTTAAGCTCTCCTTTTGGCATTCTCTTAGAGATCTTGAAAATATATGAGGGCCTTTTAATGTTATTTTATTAGGTAACTACTCTTTCATTGATGCTTTGTATTTTTTTGTTTTGCTTTCATTTTGTTTGGTTCAGATCTAAAGTTATTTCTCTTCTTCCGCTCTTTTTGGGTTTCCTTTGTTCTTCTTTGTCTAGTTCTTTGATCTATGGTATTAGGTTGTTAATTCATAATCTTTCTGTCTTTTGGATATAAGCATTTAAGGCTAAGAAATTCTCTCTTAACCCTGCTTTTGTCAGATCTCATAAAGGAATATGTCATGATCTTCCTTCAGTTGGAAAAATCTTTTAATTTCCATCGTAATTTCATCATTGACCCAAAGATCACTCATCACCAGATTGTTTAATATCCATGAATTTTGTAGATATTTCCAGTCCTCTTTGGTTTATTTTTAGCTTCATTCCACTATGATCAAAAGATACATGAAATAATTTCAATTTTCCTCAGCTTGCTGAGAGTTGTTTTGTAGGCTACAGGGGTGGCCATGAAATTTGTGGGCAACTGCTTAAATTGCCTGTGAACTTTATGGCCACCCTGTATATGATCTACCTTTGAAAATGCCCTATGGGCTGATGAGAAGAATGTATAGCCTGCAGTCTGGGTAGGATATTCTGTTGATACTTGTTAGGTCTATTTGTCCAAGAATTCTGCTTAAGTTCTGTGTTTCTTTTTTGATCTTTTATCTTGATGACCTTTGTCAGTGGAGCATTGAAATCTCCAGCGATTATGATGCCGTTATTTGTTTCTTTGCTTAGATCTAAAAATAATTGATTTGTGAATCCGGGAGCTTCTGTGTTAGGTGCATGTGTATTTAGGATTATTATGTCTTCTTGCTAAATGGCTCCCTTTATCATTGTATAAAAAACATCTTCCCTTTGTTTCATAGTTGATGTAAGTCTTATTTTATCTTATATGAGAACAGCTACCTCTGCGTGATTTAGGTTTCTATTCTCATGGAATTTTGTTCCCATCTCTTTACATTCAGTCTATGAGTATCTTTGCAAATTGGATGGGTTTCTTGGGGACAGCAGATCCTTGCAGTGTTTTCTTGTTTAGCCAGTCTTTATTTTTAAATACATTTCCATGTAAAGTTAGTATTGATATGTGCGATGCAGGTGCATTCGTAATTATTAATGGTACCTAGTTGCTTTGTGGTTTGACAGGTCTCTGCACAGGTAGGATTCAGGGCACAGGACACATGTGTAGGATGGCGTTGGTCTATGATACACAGATGGCCAAGATACGCTGCGCTGGCCTTTGTTCCACTCAACGTCTTTCAGGCAGTGGCAGTAGCATCAGTGCAGCTGCTGTGGCATGGGCAGTGGGTGCCGAGGGCGGTGGCTGACACTCTGCTCAGGTCCTACAAGAAGTGCTGTTAAGCAAGACCACCTGCGCCACAGCAATGCGTGCCAGGCCCATGATATCCTGCTCTGCTCAGGACTCCTGGCAGTGGCAGTGGAAGGGTGCTTGTCACCTGCCCACATGGGGTATATAAGTGTCAGAATTCCCTCTTCCTTCCTTACCTGGCAAGACAGAGGCAGCAGTCACAGACCTAACCCTGAAGCAAAAGTAGCATTCTGTAATCAGGATGCTATTAATACATGCTGCCAGCTGCAGCACTGAGGGCTTGCAAGACAGCCGTCCCTTCTCTGCACAGCAACACAGCTGCACAGTCTCCAGTCAGGTCCAGGTGTTAGTCTGGTGGCCTGTGGTAGTGATTGGCCCTCCCATTGGTCAAGCCGTGGTACCCTCAGGAGAGGCATGAAGCCTGGGATTTTCCCCTCTGTCTCTTTCCCATGGGTGGCACCTTCTCTAAGTACCCTGGCCCTACTGTGCAGGTCATTCGACTTATATCTTCTTCATTTCACTCCCACCTCCTCTCTGTGGATTCCCTGTGCACTTGCCCAGACACGTGGTTCAAAGGCAGGAATCTATTCACCACTTTCAATCCTCTCTATTATAACGGCATTGTGCAGGTTGCTTCTAGTTCTTCATCTTGGCCCCCTCCATATCATTCTGGCATTTCAAATGATCAACTATAAAAGGCCCTTGTAAGTCTGATCAATATGGGGCAAAGACCCTAGAGGCTGAGAAGGCAGAGGCCCACATAGAAATAGGGTTAGGTTGTAGTAGGTTTAGTTTAGAAAGTGTTTCTAATTTTGAAATTAATATGGGTAATGGCTGCCATATTGGACAATGTAGTGGTGTATCATTAGTTATTTCTGTAGTTTTATTTAGATAAAAATTATTATTATACAAAAATATTATTGCTAAATCCTATTATTATTAATAAATGCAACACTCCACATATCAATGCTATGAGTCTGATTTGATCATCCTATCCTCTTTTCCAGGTTATTCCTTCTAGTACCATGATCCTAATTATCATTATCCCTTTGAGTCTATTAATCCTAGCACATTTCATGGTTAGTGTAATGGTTAATTGTACATGTGAACTTGACTGGATCATGAGTAGCACAGTTTCTGTGAGGATGTTTTTGGAGGAGATTAAGAATAAATTGGTAGACTGAATAAGGCAGATTGCCCTCTGTAGTGTCAATGGGTCTCATCTAACCAGTTTGAGGCCTAAATTCTTCCTTCCTGACAACCTTCAGACTGGAACATCAATGCTTTATGCTTTCAATTCAAATTAAAGCATCAGCTTTCCAGGGAGGACCTTCATCATGCTGATTCACTTTGAATATCTTGGGACTTGTTAGACTCCATAAGCATGTGAGCAATTCGTTGTAATAACTCTCCTTCTCTTTCTGTCTCTCTCTCAAATATAATTATGCGCACACAATTTTGTGTGTGTGTGTGTGTATCCTTTTAATTCTGTTTCTCTGGAGAATGCTGACTAATATGTCAGTTATACTAATTACACTCTTGGGTCCCTTGCTTTTATTTCCATCATACTTTGAACTCTGTACCACTCTCTCTGCCTTCTTAGTACCTCTTCCTTGAAGGTAACAGTAGAAGGAAAAAGGTTACAACCATAATAGCCTGTCTTGAGTACAGGGACACAAAACACGACTTGGAAATGTAGCTGCAAGGAAAATATACTGTACATTGCTTGTTTCTTTACTCTGGAGTTCTTCTAAATAAGTATTTGCAAAATTATTTTATCTCCTCACATTCCAGTATTTTCTCTTCCACTCCCCAACTTTCAGCTAAGGATTTTGGTTCTAATTTTACTGATAAATTTCACTGAAGAATATCTACAGGTGCACACGGTCACATCACCTACCCATCAGCATGCTCACCCATCTATGCCTTCCCTTCACCTGGGATAATATGTAGGACCAGACTCCTAAAATAGCTAATCCCTGCTTCTATGCACCATGTTTCCTGTCACCTGTAGGAACCTCTGAACTTCTTTGTATCGAAAGATAAAAGCAGAGGATGCTGGTCCTTAGAGAAGAAACTAAAGAAAAAGACTAAAAGGAAACTATGTTTTCTGGGAG
The DNA here is from genome assembly GCA_963574355.1 of Loris lydekkerianus. Lineage (NCBI taxonomy): Eukaryota > Metazoa > Chordata > Mammalia > Primates > Lorisidae > Loris > Loris lydekkerianus. The sequence continues at coordinate 7,852 of CAUYPK010162636.1, read as the reverse complement.
TTAGATTCCCCAAATAAAGCATACCACCATTATATCACAGAGAAATCTGAAGAAGCCCCTTCATTTTAGAGAGAAATTTCTGTGTAGTTCCATTATCAAGGATGCAAACTTACTCTAGAATATCCACACACAAGACTGGACTGGACATGCTGAAGTTTTCTCTGTGAAATGTATTGTGTGATCTTTGAAAACGAGCATCTTAGTGGAAACTGTGAGAAACTAAAAATTAATGGTTATTTTCTTATTTTCTTGATACTTTATAAGACTTCTTGGTTTTTATCTAACCCTAAGAGGAATGAGGAACCAGTCCAAGTCCTAGGGAAGTTCTCACCATATTGATAAGAATATTTGTACAATTACATTTAATTTGATTTATAAAAATATAAACCTATCTGACATTTCTAAAGTCAGATGTGGTGATTAAAAATTCACACTTGACATATATATGGAACAATTAATAGGTTTATTTAAATTTGTATGCATCAGTTGACACCTCAGAGTAAAAACCCTAGAATCAAAGCTATCTAACTTTGAAAACAGCCATGATATTAGAAACATTGAGTGCATGAAAGTGAGTTTGAACTCTCAAAAGTCACTGATAACTTGGTATCAGTAAAATGGTATGAGTCTGAGTTTGCCAGAATATATGAAAATGCTTTAAAATCCTTGAGAAGACAGAGGATTACAAAGGAAAAGAATTTTCAGAAACGAGGATAGTATGAATGTTGCCTTGGTAGAATTTTTGACAAGATTAGTTTCTGTGTAATTCCCTACAAACTGAGGAGTTGAAAGTGATCATCCACTCTCCTGTTTCAGACTAAAGATCTAAACAACTTGAATCACCCAGGGGCACGAAAAACTTAGCCCTGACTTTTGCTCCCAGGGGCACAAAAAACCTTAGCCCTGACTCTTTCTAATGTAAAGTATGCCCCTATTTCCCTAACTCTGAATTAACTACCAAATTTAAATAAGTGGTAGAAAAATTGTTTTTTCTATAAAAAAATGTAACGAAGGATCCCTGAATGAGATGCCAACCAAAAAGGAAGATTGAACTGAGGGTAACAGGGGCGTGTGGTGTTGTGGCTGAGCAGTGGCAATTCTCTGGCGCTAGGAAATGATCACTCTTGATTGAATGCCTGATTTTCTCAGACTTCATGGCCATTTATATACTCACAGAGCTGAAAATATTTCACTGCCCATGGACAAACAACTGAGTATATTGGAGTAGCTTTCTGAAATTTTTCAAAATACGTAATTTTTCAACTCAAATATTTGACTCTGTAGGTGTTACCCAGGAGAACTTCAGGCTTGGGAATTATGCCTGTAGTGAGCTAGAGTGGTGCACGTGCAGGGCAAGTTAAGTGCATGCTCTGCTCCAACCTCAGTAACAGCAGACAATACAACACCCTGCTTCTAACTTCTACACCCACTACTAAAGCTGTTTACAAAAAAAAAAAAAAGGACAAAGTAATTGATTGCCTCCACAGTGTTCCGCAAGGAGGGCAATCAAACACAGATCAATTTCAGAAGTACCAGACCAAGTCTTGCCACCTGAGATCTTATTATAACAGTTCAGTTCAAAGTCTTAACTATTTGTCAAGCTTTTGGGAGGCCAGGTGAGGATACTTTTCCACATGCCTCCTAAAACTTTGATGTTCAGTGTGTCACCAGCACCATGAGCACTGCTAGGAGATTGCTGGAAAGGCAGCACATCTCTAAGAATACCCAAGATATATTCAATTCCAAATTCAGAATTTGGATCCTAACAAAATCCCCAGTTTATTCATACGTACATTAACATTTGAGGATCAATGCCCTGAATTCTGCCTTCCAGAGTATGAGAACCTGCATATCATCCTAAATATCAAAGTCCTTCAGTAATTTTTTTTTTTTTTTTTTTTTTTTTTGGCAGTTTTTGGCTGGGGCTGGGTTTGAACCCACCCCCTCCAGTATATGGGACATAGGGCCCATGCCCTACTCCTTTGAGCCACAGGCGCCACCCAAAGTCCTTCAATAATTTATGGATATTACTGCCTGGTGGTCAAAGGACTTGAAGTAAGACAGCAGACTAGGTAATCAGATAGCTCAAATCTAAAAACAATGTCAGCGTTTGTCAGGGTGGCACTAGGCTAACTGGTAACATGGTATCAGTAGAGTGTTATGAGTCTGAGTTTGCCAGAATATATCAAAATGCTTTAAATGGAAAGAGACAAGGGCAGAAATCCCCATCACCTAGTATAACGGAAGCTTTTGGTTTTGGATTTTTGTCTAGTATAAATCAACATAGGTCAGATGATGTTCCTGAATGTTAGAGCTTTACCATCTGGAACAGGTGGCCTCCAAGGTCACTGTGGAAGGCATAAGGAAGATTGAATGTGCTCACCAGCTCTTCATGGCCTTGGACCAGCCATGAACGATGCCATTCCAGTTTATGATTCACTGGCCGGAGCTAGTTCCACGGTGAGATATGTGAATATTTGGTAAGTTCTGCTTCAGTCTCCCTAAATGCTTCCATAATGACTGTATTTTTATTTGGTTCAAGTTTTTCATGTTTTTCTAGTAGCAGCTCATGATTATTAGAGGCCACCTATTTAGGGAGATCAGATTACTATTTCCCTCTCTGGCTCTAGATCCCTATCGGATGGCCTGTAATTTTCATGTATCCGATTATGGGGGCTGAGGTCCAGCTTCTGGTTTAGCTTAACCAGGGATCCTCCAATGAATGATGTCAGTACAAATGCCTCTACCCCTGTGAGCTGGCAGGTAGAAGGCATCAAGATGACAATCTCCAGTTTGCACACAGCAGAAAGCTACCAGTTCCTCCCAGGGTCCCTGCCTCAGAAGACTGAGATCGTACCACATTTCAGCTACTCTTTGGTTCTTCACATACCACAAGGACCAGAAACATAAAGACGTTAATGTTGACCTGCCATAACCACCCCAAGATAAACTGAGATCTCTGCAGGCCAGGCTATCCATGAACCTTCCATGCTCCAATGCTCACTATCAGGTTCTTGGATGCTGAAATGTCCCCAGGCTTTTCTTCCCTGCAGTAACAAATTCATGAATGAGTATATTTTCTGTTAGGAATAAGGCAGAGACCATCCTCACTTGCATTATGTCCTCACTGGAAGCTACTCAGCAGACTAAAGGTATCCAGGAATACAAGATATGTAGGAAATATCCAAACTAATAATTACCAGAATTTCTCTTTCTGCTTTACAGAGGAGAAACCAGTTAAAGGCATTTTGTGTTCTTTGCACTAAGTTAATTAGGCAGTAATTTGCAGAGAAGAGCTTAGAAGCAAGGTTAACTGGGTCCAGCTTCCAAGCTATCTGTGTCTGTTGGGTTCTACTGAGTCCCACCAGCTTCAGTGTTGAGGGCAGGAGGCAGAAGAGGATAGATGCTGGGGTCACACAAGCAAAGAGATCGCAGCTGTATTTATGGTTGCCCGTTGGGTCAGAGATGGGGGGGGGGGGAAGGGTTTGAGAGGAGTGAAGGAAGGGCCTGCTACCCAAGTAACCCGTAGTCCAGCTGTGCTTCCATTTTTTCCTGGATCTAGTTTCTATCTTCAACTTTAAGTGCAGGAGTGAAATGACAGGGGTCAATCTCCCTCTATTGCAACCCTGGAAGAACCAATTGAAAGGGCCAAGTGGCCTTGTAGGATGAATATGTCAGCCTTCAGTTCAGCTAGAACCTGCTACATCTCCTCCGTGCCTGGGTCACCTCCAGGCAGCCCATGGCTTTCCAAAGTTTCATTCTGACCAGGAGATAGGATTTTAGGTAGGCCAAGAAGAGTGTAAGTCAACACACACCAAACAGTCCAGAAAGGCTGGTCAGGCTAATAACCAGTCAGACTCTGGGTCCAGAAACACAGCTTGGCGAGGTCACACTGACCTACACATATGTACTGAAGGCTTCAGACAGCAACCACTCTGGTGACAAGGATGGCCCTGATACTCAGGGTGTTCCAGAATACTGACTGGTGCAACAAACCGTCACACACAGGTAGGGCAGGTTAGAGTGACTAACCACCTTGGACCCCCAACTATCTAACATCAGGGACCTAAGGCAGGCTAATAGAGCACATTATGCTGCGTCTTTGGCTTGCTGAGCCCTGCTCCGTTCCCCTGTCCTTTCCCTGCACACAGGAGACATCTGCTCATAGTATCCCGGATGCCTTTTATAAGTAGAAGGCAGAGAAGGCTGAGATGACTCAGAGGTCCTAGTTCAAGGCCAAACTATTTCAAAATTCCTGTTTGTGTGGTTTCCCCATAAACACAACAGGCTACAAGCATGGGTGCTTCTTGTAAGAACTACACTAGACCTTGACAAGGACGTGTAGCAAAAACCTGCATCTACTTTTGAAATTATCCTCACTACTCAGGACTGTGAGCACCTCTGAGCCTGCCCCAGGGACGGAAGTCTGACCAAAGCTTTTTAGACATTCTTGAATCTCGTTTTTCTATAGCCACCGTTCTCTCAAGAGTTTATCATGGCGCTGACTCAGTGTTATGTGGGAACCTTTTTTAAGAATATAGAAAATGAACAAAGTGTGCTAATATATGAGTGATAGCTATTAAATTGCTCTACTTGCATATTTTATATCATGTAAAGATGATTCAAGTTATGACTGGAAGAGGAGAGAGACAGAGAATAGGAAAGAAACTCTTGGTACAGAGAGTAGCTCCAACAAAAACAAAAACAAAAACTAAAGCCCTTTCAAGGGATAAATGCCTTTACAAAAGCAGTGAGGCCCACAGCTGAGTGTTTCATGCATTAATTGTTTTATTCCTAAATGTATCCATCCTATCTTAATTTATGACTTATTAAATTCCCTTTTGCTCTCCTCAGGCCAATTTAACACTGAGAAGGTCATGATGAATGGCAGAAGACTTATTCTGAGGAGAAATAGAAAATGCGTGACTGAGGCAAGATAGCTCGTGGCTGCTGAACTTGGTAAATGCCAGTTTGAGAGTCTCAACTGCTGCGTTTAACCTTTAACTGGTGTTCAATAGATAATTTGTATTTGATTTTCTACCTCATAGATACTGGAAAGTGATGTCAGGACAGTGACAAGGAAAGATATGAAGAGAATAAAACAAAACGTAAGACGTGAGTTCATTTTGTCCGTGTTTGGTTGCAGAAGATACAGAAAGGAGGTAATAGAATTCTAAACATGGAAGAAAGAAAGAAACTCAATAGTCGTTTCAGATAAAAATATATTCTAAAGTTTTATTTCCCTAGAACTATTATAAATAGGCAACTAAATAAATCATCTCGTGTTTAACAAATAAGTATCTTTCAAGATACAGATTTCATTTTTAACTTGGCAAAGCAGTTTCACAGCTGTCGATGAATAACTCAGCAAAATCTCACCAACAAAAGAGCCATTACATGGAAAAGAGAAATTCCAGAGGAATAATAGAAAGCTTACTTAGGGGAAAACATAATAATTTTTAGTACATTTAAATACATATTTAGATTTCTCAGCTGCATTTTTTCTGCATAAATGAAATGACTGCTTGGAAGATTTTTATAGGAAGCTTTTAGAGATGCTCACTACCAAATAAGTGGATAGATAAATAGTAAACACCTATGCTACTATTGTTAATGAAAAAAGGTAAAGAAAGCCAATTGAAAATCTTTCCATCTCATCTAAAATTTATGGGAAATAACTTTTCCATGTTTCTTCTCACATCTGATCATTATAATCATTAAACCATAAGATCTTTGGGAAAAATAACTGAATTTTCCCGTTGGTCTATGAAATACTCCATGGCGTAGTTGTTAACATCAGAGACTTTGCAGATGGATTACTTGAGTTCTGATTCTGATTCTGCAGGTTAGTAGCTGCATGATGTGGTTCTCTGCACCCCAGTTTCTTATCTGTATAATGACAGTGCTGATCACAGTATTCCTGTCCTGTATGTGACGTGGCTCCACTGTGCACTGGTAACCAGCTTGTCTGAGTCTGGAGAGATGAAACAGCCACACACAAAAGTGACATGATGTGGGTCTGCTGTCTAATGACAGACATCAAGAGATGAAGCAGAAGATCAGCGGCAGCCAAGTATTAGTCCACCGAGTTTTTGCTAGACGTGGTTGTGACATTTGGGTCCCTTAGTGTGGCTAAGATAAACCTAGGCCCCTCTGGGCCCCTCCTGGGTGGGTGCCAGGTCCTCCCCTAGTGAGCCAGGACTCAGGCTCTGTTTGTCACAGTGTGAGGTGACAGATGCCCATGTGCTTCACCACTGTCAGGACAGGTGGGGTGCTGTGATCTGGGACAGAGGAAGTCTAGGGTGGCAGCTCCAACACCCTGTCAGATTGTCCGTGGTGGCCCCAGCACAGGAGAGACTGATGAAGGCTTAGGCTTTCATGCCTCAGTTGTCACCTCCTTGTGGAGAAAACAAACTGACAGATTAGTGCCCATTCCCATCCCCCAGGGTCCCAGGCACTCCCCACCTATCAGAGAGGGTTGGGCTGGGTGGGTGCAGTGACCCAGTCTGTCCCAGTCTCAAGGACACAGTGCTTATTACTTGACCCAGGCCACTCAGAGAAAGGGAAGTCATGTGCTGCACTCGTGCACCCGAAGTAAAGGAGCAGGTGACCCTGGGGCTACTGGGGAAACCCTAGCACCCTGCCTTGGGCCTGTCCCTCATCTCTGTGGGACCTCACAGAGGGGAGGCACTTTGGGGAAGCATCATCCCCAGATTAGAGGCTCCTGTCTGGGGTATTGTGGTGGCTTGAACAGCAACCACTCCCAGGATGTGCCCTCTAAGGGGACAATGGAAAAAGAGCAGGTAGGAACACGGAGTCTGGGACTGTGTAGTCACAGCTCAGCTCATCAGAGGGCTGCCTGGTCCACCCCACCCCCACCAAGCTCAGTGTTTCCCAGTGCGCTGGGGTCCATGTCTTCCTTGCATGAGAGTGGGGTGTCTAGAGTCCACAGGCCTCCTGTCACCCAGCGGCACCATCCCATCAGCAGGCTGTCCCAATGTTCCGGCTTCAGTTCCTTTGTGGGGCTGCTGTTCCACCGTGCAGACGTTATTGGCCGTAGATGCTAATAGGCTGCATGCGAGGCCCGTGATACTTTGTGAGAGGGCTCCCACTGTCACGTGGCTGGGCAGTGAGGGACATTCCTGGGTCACAGTGAAGTCCTACAGAGGATCCAAAAACGAGATGTCAGTTTCCCTCAGTGGTGGCTATGGTCATCTTCACTCACACTTGTGTGACAGATGTTTGTCCCTTCCAGGCAGCAAGTTTCCACTCTAGTCCCTCTCCCCACACGGTGGATCCTGTTATAGCCCAGTCAGCCAGTTGCCAGTTGCCTGCCCCTGTGCCTTGAATGTTGTCACTAAGCGTGAGTTGGTGGAAATGCAGCGAGACATGGTGGCAGGGGTGGCTGTGTGGAGCTTGGGTTTGTCCATGAAGGATAATATTATGTCCAGTCCCAGTCATAACACGATGTCCATGGCCTAGATGGTGGCTGCAGCCCGGAGGAACCCTCTGCTTGCTGTCAGAGCCGTGTGTATACCCCACTATACTGAATATCTCTGAGTCTGGGGCTCCAAGTAACCCCAGAAGGAGTCACAGCTCCCCTGCAGGTCTCTGGTCCCTCTGGTGACCTAGCCACTTGCTCTTGGAGTCACAGCTCCCCTGCGGGTCCCCGGTCCCTCTGGTGACCTAGCCACTTGCTCTTGGAGTCACAGCTCCCCTGTGGGTCCCTGATCCCTCTGTTGACCTAGCCACTTGCTCTTGGAGTCACAGCTCCCCTGCGGGTCCCTGGTCCCACTGGTTACCAAGCCACTTGCTCTTGGAGTCACAGCTCCCCTGCTTGGCTCGTGGTCCC
>CAUYPK010162633.1:0-15433 GCA_963574355.1 Loris lydekkerianus | reverse complement strand
GTTTATTGATACCAGCAATGACCACCTAAAATGTAATTAAAAATATGGATGTTCTAACTAGTAATCTTTAGTAACCTCAATCAGAAATGACTGAGGGATTGATCCCTGTGAATCAAATAGTGACTAATTCTCACATAAATTAGATTTAATTTTGACCAAAGCACATTATTTAACATTAATTTTTAATTCAACTTGTTAATATGTTGTTTATGATATTGCATCCTCATTTATAAATGACATATGTTTGTAATTTCCTCTTTATAATAATATATTTTCTTCAATTTTAATATCAGGTATACCCAGATCAAGTAGAATGATTTTGAAATATTTCTTCTTTTTCTATTGTCTATAAGATTTGGCATGATCTGTTTTTTGAAATTATCGGTTACTTTTATTTATAAATATTAGTTTTTTGAGACTTAAAAAACTAATAAGAAGAAGTTTATTCTTCTTCTTAGTTTGATGACTCCATACTGACCCTCAGAGTCAAAGCATTCTAAAATAGACATACTCATATTTGACAATGTGAATGTTACTTTCTTTGCATTATTATTATTATTATTGCTTAATATTTCCATGTAGCAATTGTCTGATTCCTTTTTTGAATGCATTTATGTTCGTTCATTCTTTATGAGGTTTTTTTTTCTAGTCCTTATTTTAAACATTGTTATTGTTATTAAAATTTAAGCCTTTTTAATTTCGTGAAGGCAAAAAAATAGAAACCTAATAAACACATGTATATGTAAAAATAAAAAAAAGAATAAAAAAGAATAAAAGGGGCTGAAAAACCATAACACAAATGGAGTATCGTTTTCTATTGAAGAAAACAAAAATGAAAAATGTAAATGCAACCAAACAACAACACCAAAACCAAAACCAATAACAAACACAACAACAACAAAGAAAAAAAACTAACAAAAGCTTGGGAAAGGAACAAAAATGAACAATATATATGTACACACACACATATTATATATGTCACAATATATTGCCTGAACACCAGGTGGCACTGTGGTGTTAAGAGATGGAGAACACATGCTGCTTTTGCTATATATACAATGGGGCCTGTGGGAGGCGCCTGCGGCCCAGTGGGTAGGGCACTGGTCCCTATATACCGAGGGTGGTGGGTTTGAACCCAACCCCAGCCAAACTGCAACAACAACAACAACAACAACAACAACAACAAATAGCTGGGCATTCTGGTGGGTGCCTGTAGTCCCAGCTACTTGGGAGGCTAAGGCAAGAGACTAGCCTAAGCCCGGGAGTTGGAGGTTGCTGTGAGCTGTGATGCCATGGCAGTCTACCAAGGGGAATAAAATGACACTCTGTCTCTTTAAAAAAAAACAAAAAAACCCCCCAAAAAACAATGGGGCCTGGAAGCTACTTTCTAGTTTTAGAGTAGATTCAGTCTACTATCTTCCTGACTTATTTGCCCTTAATCCAGGCCTGGTCATTTCACAAGCATTCAATCCCTGAGTGATTGGGGTTCCAAAGCTCATGCCGCCTTCTTTAGGAGGCATGTCAAACCGTGGCCCCTGCCAACAAAGTGGCTCTCCTGGGGTGTAAGATGCACTCAGCTGATCCCAAGGGTGGTTGCCTGAGCTCAGAAAGCATGCCAAAGCCAGCTGTGCTGTAGGACCTTGTAGACTATTCCTCTGGTATGGCCTTCCCACAATGGCTGCACCTTGCTAGTAGCCAAGCCTATAGGAGAATCACCTGCCCAGTATACAATCCTACCCAAGGGATGTTGTTTGAGTCCACTCACACATTTAAGGTTTCCAAGGCAGTTCTACTGAGCAGTTTAGTCCAAAATCAAAAACCTGAGGATACCCCTTTCCTGTCTCTAGTTTTCCAGGTTAGGGCTGGCCAGGTGACTCCTGCTCCTAGGCAAGCACTTGCCTTCTGTGTTATCTTTCCTCAGCCCCATACCTCCTGGAATCTACCACTGCTTCACTATGCACTTGGAGTGATGTCCCTGGGTACATTCCCCCAGACAGAGGTGCCTGGAGTTCTAGGTCCCCTTTCTTGCGATAAGTGGCCAGTAAGGAACTGGTTCTAATCTGTCATCTTGCCCCACCCTCCAAAGTTGCCATTTTTTGTATAACATTCTATGTTATTAGTTATCATTTTCTTTCTTTTTTTTTTTATGTTTTATCATTTTATTAGGAATAATTCCAAATAGGTTATGAAGAAAATGTATTCATTGAATTTGATGAGTTTTCCAAAAACTCTTAATGAAGATATGTTCACCAATAAACAATAAAACATATCATTTTCCTAACTAGATGATCTTAAAGCAATTTTTCTAGATCTTAATTGTCAGATCAGAAGACAATAGCTCTGATGGGCCTTCCTGAAAAAGAGTTATAAAATTGATATGAAGGGTGGACTAGGTGCTGGCATGGGTCCATAGTTTCCCAAGGGGAGTATTTGATAGGTGACCATAGTGACATTCTGCAATGACCTATGTAGAACTTTCTCTAGGATGAATTTGTGAGCTTGATTGTCTGACCTCATATACAAATGTGATATTTTACTACAATTTGTAATCACAAACATTATATCAGAACTTATCCAAAATTAAAAATAAAGATACATACCAGAGAGACTAATGAGTCAGCAATCACCTATATAATTTTTTTTATCTTCTTTTTTGTTACGGTAGGGAATTTCTGTTGGCAGTGGATTCAAGAAAGTAAGAAAATAACAATTATTTTTGTTTGTACTGTATAAAAAGTACCTACAATTAAGTGTTCAATATAAAATTTCATACCTTAGTGAAAAAATAAAAGAATAAAATATTGATGTATATCAGCTTTTTTTTTTTTTTTTTTTTTTTGAGCAGGTACTACAAATTTTCTAAATTATCAGTTTCAAATATAAAGGAAAAGCAGAATGATGGCACCCAAAGCTGTTCATGTCCTTAACCTCAGAACCTTTGAATATATTAAATTACACAGCAATGTGGAATTGAGGTTACAGGTGGACTTACAAAAGTTAATCAGATCACCCCAGACAGGGATATTAGCCTGGATTATCAAGGTGGGCCGAATCTATCAGAGATGTCCTTAGGTGTAGAAGAGGCAGGCGGAACAGTTAGCAGAAAGGCAACAAATGAGGTGAAAGTGAGGTGATGTGAGAAGGGCTCCATTTCCCTCAGTTAGCTTTGAAGATGAAGGAGGGGAGAATAGCAGCCTCTAGAAGCTGAAAAGAGCAAGGAAATATCTATCCAGAGTTCCTATAAAGGAATGTAGCTCTGATGCAGCCCAGTGATGCCTTGATTTTTAGCTCCGCGGGACCTGTGTCAGGCGGCTGACCTCCAGAGCTATAATCCAATAAATATGCATTGTTTAAGCCCCCACATTTGTAGTAATATGTTAAAATAGAAGTAGAAAACTAAAACAGCAGGCTATTTGGTTTATCTGAGTTTATCTGTTGGATGACACATACCTTTTTTTCCCCTTCAGTTTGCGTACAAATTCTACTAGTCCATTGCTGCCCCTGTTAGTCCCTTTACTACAAAGTGACTCTACTTCTGTCTGTGAAGGTCACTCTCTTTGATGACATGTTTCATTTTAGAAGAAAAAGATATCCACATGAGGTTGTTTTTGACAGAAGAGTAAAATATCTCACACATGTCATCAACCAACTAACTTGCAAACCAGTAAGAGTCATGTTCTGGTCACAAAAATCCCACAAGCTCATAGAGAACTTTCACTTATACAATGGTGCGTAAAGCTATGTTTTGGGCTTGCGAAAAGCTATCTGTTAGTAGAAAGTACACCTCTTCATTTATTTCAAAGCTAATCAGAGTTTGATTTAAAGGTTACAAGGGAAAAAAAAGGAAAAATGCCACTCCATCCCACCCCACATACACACAGATACTTGTGCTCACTGAAAATGTAACAGCAAATTTACCCAATTGACACATTCCTTAGTACATAACACAAAATGCTGTCATAGAGGAAAAAGAAAAGTATATAATCACAGAAAGCCTTTCAAAATATCTGGCATGTATGAAGATGGATGATTAATAAATTAAAATAATTAGTTGGGAATTAAATGTTAAAGAAATAAAATGCAGATTGAAATATTTTAAAGAAATATTTCATTCCTGACATAAATCCTTCATAGTTCCTAGTGCTTCTGAAACTATCTTAATCATTTCTCCTAAGCTGAATAGAAAACAAATATAGTAGCAGAGAAAACCATATCCCAGATGTTATAATTGACTCTGATACATATTCACAATGTTAGTATTTAATTGAATTTTGAAATAGCTTCTTCTAAAATTATTTCATATCTTTTGTAACTTTCCACACTCATAATTATTATCAATGTTTTCTTTCTAGATGTATAGATGAAAATAAAATACTATAATAAAAATTGTGGTTATGTGAACAGTTTAGCTTTGAAAAGTATATTTAATGAAGATATATTGATACATTTAATAATAGGTATGATATTTCTTATATTCTACACTATTTATTTAATTAACCATTTGTATGCACAATCAGTCCAAGTTTTTACCATTGTCTTACCATTCCTATGCCATTTTAAATGTCACTGTCAATTAATTACCAATGTTGAAAGTCTGATCTGACAAAATATGTCATCAGTTACCTTTCAGAAATAAACTGATAGTCACATTATTTCAAGGCTTAAATAATAACTTTGATGTGATACTTAATATTTCTTTAAAAATCTATCATATCTCTCTATTTGGAAAAATGCTTAAAAAGCAAATTGCCATAAGAGAATTTTATAGTATCAATTAATTTTTCATTTACACTAAATGCATATGTCAAATAAGAAAGATTAGAGAAAAGCATAAAAGTGTGGAGAAGTATAAAATTCGTGTTCCTTGTCAGTAGTAAAAAATATACCTGTTGTTATATTATAATAGAGAGTCCACTTTCCGTATAATGCTGTCACCACATACCTCAAGTTTGTGTTTGGATTCATGTATAGTTCTTTGCAACATGTCTTAGTCCTTGTGCTTGTTTTAAAATTAATCTGCAAACATCTGAAAATAGATTTCTTTAAAAGGTAAAATTGTTAGAAATAGTTTGTTTTTCCTGACATGAATAGTTTCTTCTCAGTTGTTATTACTTGATCTTATATTTTCTTAATGTTGTAATACTATTTTTATACCTATCTGCTCTTTTGAGACAATTAAATGCATTCTATGTCATAGACAAAGTTTTCCATGCAAAAAATGACTCTAGATAGCTTAAAGATCTACATGTGCAATATCAAGTTGTAATTTAGTAGAAGAGATATCAGGAACATACCTTTGTAACTACACATACGGAAATACTAAAAGAATCAAAGTGCATGTGATAGGGAAAAAGTTTATCATTTTGATTATGTAAAACTTGAGGATTTTTGTGCAATGAAAAAGATCACATTCTCTTTATAGGAACAGATTTTCAAACTGACTATATTTAGATAAATAGAAATAAAAACAAGCATGTGATTTCACCACACCACCCTTAGCCTGACATAGAGTGGAAAGCATTGGTGGTTATATGGGAAGTAGGCGTGTTCAGGCCCCACTGGTGGGATTGCAGAGGTACGCAGCAGTTCTAGAGGAAAATATTCTATTGCTTGGTCATCAATTATCTTCCTAACTATAAGTTCCAGAGTAATTTTTATCCAGCTCTACATGGATTCATGTATGTGTATATTCCCTGTAGTGGAGGTGAGAAGCTGGAAGCACTTTGGACGTCCACTGTAGGGGATTGAAGAAGCAAACAGATCCTGCCTGGTGCGTGTCATGTTGCACAGTGGTTAAAAACAACTGACTCGTGGTCTACCTGGTAACAGAGGCAGATCTTAAAAACATAGTGGCTTGGAAAAAGCCAAGAGAGATAATCAGCACTAACCTTGATGAAAATTAAACATGTAAGTACACAAAATAATGACACACATTTAGCAAGAGCATATGTTGACAAAGGATTACATGGCTGCATATGCAAATGGGTTGGAAGAGGATTGAGAAGGAAATAAATAAAATACAAATGATGGGAAATTAATAACAAAAGTTCACATACCAACAGTGAACTCTAATGATGGATCCAGAACCATGAAATAAGAGATAGATCATTTGATGTTTTAATAACATAATGTGTCAGAACCACAACACTTTAATGAGCATGAAGAGGTGAATATCTGATAGATTTATAAAATAGAATGGATCTTACAGTGAGGGATAAAGAGTTATTCTGCTTTGTAGAATAGTTAACCAAGACATGACCTGTCAAAACACTTTAACCTATTTACTTTAAAGAAAATAACTAGAAATTACACACATAAAACATAGACAAAATTTTCTATGCTGGAAAATATGCTACTCAGGGACCAGCTACTGAGTCGGGTAGCTGTGGGTTTTGAATTGGTCTCCCACAGGAAGATAACACATGAATTTGTGATTTTTGTGAATATTTATTTCTCAAAAAAAAAAGTCTTGTAAATAGGAGAATACAAAATACCTTTTGTATTGAATGACCTGAAGGTGAAATATCTTTTTAAAATTTAATATATCATATGAATAATAATGTGATTATTTCTTAAGAGGGGAACACCCCTTTGCTATAAAATATCTTATAATAGGTAAGAGATGCCTTCCTTTACTCATTAGAATTAGTATAGGGGAATTTTAGTAAATATTTCCTGGCATAGAGAAAATAATTCAGCTTTCATCATAGAATACCAAGTAGCTTATTTTTTCCTCTCTAGGGAGTCCACCTCAGATACTATCATATTCATTTAGCTTTTAATTCACAACAATTAGTGTTTCTTTTGTTATTTTATTCCATGGTATCTTAAGGGGTTAATGTCACTTTGTTTGAAACTTTTCCTCATGTACGGAAATAATCAAAACATATAATGATATTCACTTTGGAACTGCAAACCAATTAAAATATTCACTAGGGATTTTATAGGTTTAAAATCTTCATGATGGAAACAACTACATTAAATAATTGTTCTAGTATGCTATCCTTATTAAGAGTTGATTTGGAAACTCAATTGTGTGACTGTGGTATATTAGAAAAGCAAACATGAATAATTAACTAATTCTGCAACTCTAGGTAGATAGAGCTTGTGCTGAAAATAATTGGATAGAGGTGAAAATTTTAGGTTTGACCTCATGTACTATTTTTCTATCACACAGTTCGACACAAAACTTTCAAAGACATACTATTTCCCAAATATAAGCCTAGTTTGACATAGAATTCCTGTTCCGTTGTGCTCCCTGATTCCAAACTAAACCAATGGATTTGGTCTGGTTGCACATTCTCCCACCAGCACTGGAGGTCTAAAACACTAGTAACAGAAAAGGAGTTTCTAAGATCACCAGGACATCTTTACATTGTCTGTAGGTTTTAACAAAGTGATACAACTAAATTCTCAAAGGCTCCCTTTCTTACATGAATACGGAAGACAGAAAAAGCTAATTTCTGGGAGCTAGAATTGGTAAAATCAGCATTTCCTCTGTCAGATATAAGCTTGTTTATATTTAAGATTACATTAATGTCAAAACAAAATGCTTGATTTAAAAGAAACATTTCTTTGAAAAATACAAAAGATCATGAACCTTTATTTATTTTAAAGTCACTGTACAATTATTTTCTTCTGAGTTAGTCTCTTTGCTGCAGTATTTGGCATTAGTCCAATGAAACTTAAGCAAGTGCAATGCGACAAATTGAGAATATGGTCTCACTGATCGCCTTCCTTCCTTCCTTCCTTCCTTCCTTCCTTCCTTCCTCGCTTCCTCCCTCCCTTCCTCTCTTCTTTCCTTCCTTTTTTCCTTCTTTCCTTTTTTTCTCTCTCCATCAACTGAGTTATGTATTGTACTGCAGTATGAATCATCAATCACAAAATTTAAGACAGTAAGCCCATAGGACATATTTAGTTAGTTACGTTATCACATGGTTACTCACTGCTGTGTCCAATCAACCACATAGGAAAATGAAAGGGAAGTTAGACATATTTCAGATGCAGGTTATTATACCTATGGGGGAAATACAGTTTTCTACTACCAACCTTATATGTTACTAAATATAATGCAGGTTTTTGACTGTTAGGTATTTTCTTTAAGCCAAAACATGCATTTTGATAAAATTACTTGAGGTAAAATTGTTTTAAATTACTTTTTAATAGAGTGCTGCATTTGAATTCAAATCTCTTATGTGACAACTTGTTTAAAATGTATTTTTGTATTTCAAATATATTAACACACTTAATAAACATTAGAGTCAGAGATGGCCTGCAATAATGATTAGTACAGCTGGAGTAACTATTTAGTAATCTCCAGAGTTTTTATTTATTTATTTTTGCAATTTTGGGCCAGGGCAGGGTTTGAACCCACCACCTCTGGTATATGGGGTGGATGTCCTATTCCTTGAGCCACAGGCACTGCCCAAGGTTTGCTTTTTTTTTTTTTTTTTTAATGGTTGGAGTTGTCATTGTTGTTTTAGCGGCCTAGGCCAGGTTTGAACCCACCACCCAACACCCCTAGGTGTATGTGGCTGGCGCCCTACTCACTGAGCTACAGGTGCTGAGCCTAATCTCTAGAGTTTTGATAGAGAGGTTATAAAGATAGAGATATTACTTTTTCTAATCTAATTTTTGAAATCTCTGTCAATGAATCTATTGTACAGGGGAAAAAATCATATATATTACTTATGTATTATAAACATGGTAGTTTTAGTAATTTTAAAATCTCAGAATTTATTCTCTTTTACTTCTGAAGAAAATGTCTTACTAGTCTCCATATTTTATAGCCAAAACTATAGTTATGATTCTATTTGACATTTTAACTGAGGACATAAAAAGTCTAAAACAGTAGAATGCAAAGATTTTCTTCGGAAAAATAGAGTTAAAAGATACTACCTAAATGCTACTTAGGCAGCAAATGATGCACTTAGCTCAAAAAGGGCAAAAATCCATCAAGAAAGTCAGCACATGCTTTGGGCCTCAGTAGGGTGTCTGGCATCAAAGTGACATTAAGCCCCAAGCAATACAAGAAGAGTCGAGTAAATTTTGCTGTCATTAGGGTGGACAAGATATTGTCCGACTGTAAAGCCAAGCCAGGAGTCCCATAGCTGTGAATCCTAAAACTTTTTGGATGATAGCAGATTTAAAGGTTTAATTAAGGGGCAAAAAACAAACTGCCTAGCGATATCTTACCTGGTCCTTTGCAAATGATGTTGTTGATAATAATAATAATAATAGTACCTTATAGTATTTCATAGTATGCAAATATTGTATCTCTTGCAAATATAGCCCCAGAAACCTTTGCAGAAAGGTATTGTTTCTATGTGACATTTTTCACATAGAAAACAGAAGCTCAGTAGAGTTGCCTACGGTCACGTAGATAATGTGATAAATGTTGTTCATTTGACTCTAAGTGTTCTGCTTCTAGATAAAGTCTTATCTAGAATGATGCACGTCTGACAGGTTTGGACAATAAAGTATTTTTAAAAGCTTGGTTTGTGGAGTTGAAACATTCCTGGAAGTGGAAATTGCAGCGAAGTGGAAAGAACATTGAATAACAAGTAAAAAAATCTGGGCTCAGGTTTTGAAAGGGTCACTTAAGTATTATGTGAATAGCATTAATCTCTGGCTTTTCTAGGTCTCAGTTTGCTTATTTATAAAATGACAATAAATACTTGCCACACATCTCAGAATCATGAGAACATTCAAGAATAAGATTGCTATATTATTACAGATACAATATCTTTTTCCAAGTGTACAGACTTTAAAAACTACTTTGCAGGAGAAACGGGCCACATCACTCCGCATTAAATGTTTGGCAAACATTATTAAGTCAGATTTGTGAGAAATCATGTCTGGAACCTGGAAAAATAACCTCAGGAGATACTGGAAAGGTTCTTTTTTCCCTCCTTTATATTCTGTCCTCTTCCAAGCCACTCTAAAAAAATCTCACCTTAGTATTTTAGGGAAATAATTATTTTGATATAGCTCAAATCTGTGTCTTACACAGATTCCTGGAAATCCCTTTTAATCAGATGTGGGCTCAATTTTCTACAGCCTTTCCAGGAGGACTATCTTGGTCTGTTGAAATTGCTTTGCCCACTAAGAGACCAGAACATGACTGACTGGTGCAGGGCTGCAGAAGCCCCTGCCTCCTGGAGACAGAGTCTGCAATGTGGGTGGTTCTCCCGAGCATCACATGTGATCAGGCTGAGGCCAGAGCACCTGACCACATCCTTACCCTCCACTCATTCCCTGCAAGTTCTCCTGAGAAGGCATCCATAATAAATCGCAGGTGTGTGATCTCAATCTCAGTCTCCTTTTCTAGCAAACTTGACCTCAGGTGGTGAAATCTGACACATTTTTATTAATCCAAACCTCCATAAGGTTTCAGTTATTAATCACAAAACCAAAATTTGGTAGGAAATCAAAGCAAGAACAGATTCCACTCATAAGAAAGTGAAGAATTAAAATTTGGGATAAAGTTCTTTGTCTACTTCACAATATTACATAAGATAAATCAGGATAAAGATAGTTCCTAGGTCATATTGTTGACTGAAATGAAAATAAAACTTTGTAATAAATATTACAGTAAGAGTGAGTTACTCAGCCTCACAATCACATTAGTTTTAAAGCGAATATTTAAGTTTGACTTCCACTTTCTCTTTATAAATTATTTAAAATGCACTATCCTCTGTCCATTTTTCATTTCTGCCTTTTTGTTTTTTTTTTTAAACTCTAACAACTGTAACTATTGACATGGATGACCATGCTTTCAACATAGAAAGAGTTTGTTAATGCATATATCTCAGTTTTTGTCCTGGGTCAGTGGTGAATATTTATCCATTATACTCTTTTCTAATAAGTCTCCATAGAAAACAACATTGAATTTAGAAACATTTTTTTTCTATGTTTATTTACTTATTTTTTTTTGTATTTTATTTATTTTTTTATTGTTAAATCATAGCTGTGTATACTAGTGCAACGCCTGTTCCCATTCTAAGATGCACCGTAGATGTTGCCCCACCCATTACCCTCCCTCCACCAAAATCTCCTGGAAACATTTTTATAATTTTAGTGTCACTACACATTTTTATTGATGCATTATACACATAGATTTCCACTTTGGGTGGTGCCTGTGAATATTTGAGAATTCATGCAATTGTGAAGGCTTAATCTGGCCTATTAGGATAGCCATCACCCTTACATATATCTTTTCCTTATGCTAGGAACATTCTAATTATTCTCTTCTAGCTATTTAAAAAAGTACAATATACTAATATCACATATAGTCACTCTATTGATCTATCAGACTCTGGGTCTTATTTCTTCTATCTGATCACATATTTGTATCTGCTAATCAGCCTTTCTTCATCCCTCATATCCTCTTACCCCTTTTTTGCCTCTAGTAACCATCATTCTACTCTCTAACTTCATAAAATCCAATATTTTAGCCCTCACATATAAGTAAGAACGTTTTATATTTGCTTTTCTGTGCTTGACTTATTTCGTGTAACATAATAACTTCTAGTTCCATATATGTTGCTACAAATGACATGAGCACATTCTTTTCATTGCTAAATATCATTTTTTGTTTGTATAAATATATGTATATAGGTGTATGTGTGTATATATATGTGTGCGTGTATGTGTGTGTATATGTGTGTGTGTATATGTGTTTATATATATGTGTGTGTGTATATATGTATGTGTGTGTATATATATCTCTGTGTGTATATATATATATGAGTGTGTGTATATATGTGTGTATGTATATATGTGTGTGTGTATGTTTGTGTGTATATATATATATGAGTGTGTGTATATATGTGTGTGTATATGTATATATATATCTGTGTGTATATGTATATATGAGTGTGTATATGTGTGTGTATATGTGTGTATATATATCTCTGTGTGTATATATATATGACTGTGTATATATATGCATGTGTGTGTGTGTATATATATATATATGCACACACCATTTTCTTCATTCTGTGATGGTACTTAGGGTGATTCCATAGTTTGGCTATTGTGCAATGGAAGTACAGATATCCATTTGATTCATCAATTTCTTTTATGTTGAATATGTACTCAGTAGTGGAATTGCCAGATCATAGGTTAGTTCCTTTTTTTTGTATCTTGAGGAACTGCTATACTCTTAATACAGTGACAACTAATTCACGTGTACCTGTTGGCAGTTTGTAGTCCTTATTTTTAGAAATGACAAGGAAAAAAATATAAGTCTGCCAACCCACAGGGAGGAACACTGTGGTATCTAGGAGTGCTCCAAATTATTACGAAATAAATAAACCAATACTGAAGATAACTATAAAACACTCAGCACTTACACACACACACACACACACGCATATATATACTCAGCACTTCCTTGGAGTAACCAGTTTAACCATCCCTAACTGCTTTAAGCGTCCTGTAGTAAGTACCCTTTAGCTAACTGAAATACTAAAATCCTCACATAATAGAGATTGATAATACTATTAACATATCATAGGTTGTATGAAGGCATGTAATGATTGTACTGTTCATGCTTAATCTGTTTTATATATGAATGTGCAATAAAAGATCTCTGTCTATGCCACTAAATATTAATAGTATTTAAGGTAACACATTGGGTAGTCTGCAGATTTTATACTCTGGAGAGACCCTGGGCCACCCAGGAGTGAGTACCCGGTGTGAGTAATAAGCTCTTTAAATCACCAAGCTGGACTGGTCTGAGTCATGCTTTGATCACTCTACTCCACCTGAGTTTGGAGGGAAATATTTCTACATGATCCTAGAAATTCCACAAAACAATTTGGGTAGACAGCAATCTCTAAGGGATGGAATTATGAGTCAAGAGAAGGTATTTGTGGGTGGAATCCTGGTAGCAAGAGACTTTAATATAGGGTGGAGTCACTTGGTTACTTGGTCAGTAGGGACCCCCATGTGCGTGCAGGCATGCACTGAAAACATTTGATTTGGAAGTTACAAGACATTATAACTCTTGCATAGTCCTTAGAAAACAAATGATTAAAAAAAGTGTGGCTGTTTGAAAGCAAGCAATAAAATAGCTGATATTATAATAGATACAGTAATTTCAGAATAAGATCTTAAATTATAATGGATCTGGTGAGCAAAAATTAGATTTTTCCCTGGATACACATAAAACATACACTGTGGAGTTTTCTATGTAAGTTCCCTTTAGCTAACCTGTCATAAAGTAAAATTATTCAAATACTCATAAATTCAGGAGTTTCATAATTTGAAAAATGCTGAGTTATTGTATTCTACATTCATGCTAGTAATCAGACTAGCCTCAAGTGGAATAAAAAGTACAATGAAGGAAAAAATGTGATTTGAAATCATTGTACTCTTAAAACAAAACCCAAATACCATCAATATATAACATGTACTGGGACTCAATTCAAAGCAAGATACTTACCCTACTCTATAAAGTGGAGCTACAGTAGGAATACCATTTTTGCTGGCATGTTTGGGAGATGTTGACATTTGTGGGCAAGACACCACATAGTGCTTACTGAGATTTCTTGTGCTGGGTAAATTGTGCTGCAGTACAATCATTAGCTGAACATTTTATTAATGGATAAAACTTACTCTTTGATCTGTTTATGGCCACCCACTATTTAGATTTGAATAGCTTTGCATATAAACTCTTCCTTTGGTTAGAAAGTTATTATTTATTTTTCTATATAGTATTTCAAATTCTCTCTTCCTTTGGGTGAAAACTAAGTTTTTGAGAGGGGGTTTACTCTCAAATAGGAAAGGTATGTTATGTGCAATCATTGAGAGATCCGATGGAAGGTTGACTTCTAGTTCTTTAAGAATCTTCCATACTTCTACCTGGAAGAACAAAAATAATTTTACTCTAAAGACATTTGTACTGATTGATTAATTAACTAGTTATTTTAATAATAAGTAAGAATAGTAACATTGATATACTCTAATTGGTTTTTTGATAGACTCTAATTGGGTGGTCAGCAGTGATAAAGGAGTCCTTTTTTTCCCCCAGAACACTAAAAAATTGTTCTCTTTTTCTACTTGTTTTACTTGTGTATGTTTTCCAATGGATTGTTTTCCTTGTATTAAATGAAGCTGCATATATATATCATGTTAGTACATAGTGATTGTTGCATTGTGCAATTTTGCATCTAAGTCAAATGGCCACAGAAATGGTTCTGGAACAAAATACAAGACTCTTAGAAATAGTAAGTGTCCCAGGGACACCATGCTGAGGGATGAGGTTAAAACTGTAAGCCTTCATCGACTGCTGAGCTTCCTCTCTGGGACACTGGTGGAACAGAATGGCTAGCTATGAATTGCAATTAAGTTAAAGCAACAGTTGACAAGGAGGGCTTTAATACATCCTTTGGTCTATGGTGTAGATGAATATGCCTTTTCTCTCCTTCATTTTTTTCATCTTTTAATTTTTTCCCCTCTCTTTAAGAGTCTCAACTTTTGATCACCTACTCACATCTGGCTCAGCGTACTTGCTCCATTTATTTTAATTTTTTTCAATAAAAATGTTAGCATATTATCCATTGAATTTTCATAGTCTCAGGCAGAACTCTAAAATCTTACAATTGGGATCAAGCATTTTGAAAGTAGATATATGTCTGCAGAGTTGTTTCACACAGTTGCCTTGTAGAGATTGCTTATGATGACAGGTTTTTAACTTCTGATGGGCTTAAAGCCTTTTTAAAGTTTAAATTTAGAAGAATTCTTAGCACATGCCTTGTATACAGTGCTCCAACTGGCTGGTGATGTAACATGCCATTACATTGCATGAATTGACATTTTTCTTCCCTCTTCCTAAGAATTATGGAATTCTTATCTAGAAAAATGAAACTTTGTAAGTAATATGGAAATCTTCATTGTTATGATTTCACTAGTTCTTTGTATTAAGAGGTAAAAACATTGATGAAACCAAGGTCAAATTCTTTATTTCTATTTCTATTAAAGATATGAAATAAAATTGGCTCTGCATTGACAGAAAGATAACAATTCTTTTTTTTAAATTATCAATCACTGTGTTAGAGCTGGGTTAATTGATCAGAGATTAGAAAATATTTTTTAAATATTTTCAATGAGAAAGGAATAAAATATTTGAACATATTTTGAAAAGCCAAAAATTAGGTACTGATGCATCTTCTCCTTAGAATAAATGCAGAAACCATGTAAAGATGAATCTTAGTATAAAGTACTGACATCTTTATTAAACAATGTCATGGAAAGTTAAGAAAACCAGAGGAAGAGAGAAATGTTTTTAAAGGCAGGCAAAGGTTAGGGCGTTCACTAACTTATCAGAGAATTGAATTAATTATATACATAGAAAAGGCTCCCCTTCCTCCTAGGTCAACACCTCTTAGGTCAACATGCCACTCTGGGACCTATTTTTTAAGAACAG
>CAUYPK010162624.1:0-13266 GCA_963574355.1 Loris lydekkerianus | reverse complement strand
CTGAGCTCCCACTGTGTGAGAGTGTGCACCCATCGCTGAGCTCCCACTGTGTGAGAGTGTGCACCCATCGCTGAGCTCCCACTGTGTGAGAGTGTGCACCCATCGTTTAGCTCCCACTGTGTGAGAGTGTGCACCCATCGCTGAGCTCCCACTGTATGAGAGTGTGCACCCATCGCTGAGCTCCCACTGTATGAGAGTGTGCACCCATCGTTTAGCTCCCACTGTGTGAGAGTGTGCACCCATCGCTGAGCTCCCACTGTGTGAGAGTGTGCACCCATCGCTGAGCTCCCACTGTGTGAGAGTGTGCACCCATCGCTTAGCTCCCACTGTATGAGAGTGTGCACCCATCGTTTAGCTCCCACTTATTAGTGAGAATATGGAGTGTGTGTTTAGTAGAAAAAACATAAGTAAACAATTTCTGAGAAACTTCACGGAGGATAATGGTTGCCAGGTCCATCCAAGTTGTTGCAAATGATATTATTTCATTCCTTTTATGGCTGAGAAGTACTCCATGGTATGCATGTATGTGTATACATATCACATTTTCACTATCCACTGATGAATTGATGGGAACTTAGTTGGGTTCCCTATCTTTGCAATTGTGAATTGTGCTGCAGTAAACATTCAGATACAGGTGACATTGCATATACAGACTTATTTTTTTTGGTGTATGAAAAGGGACACTGAGAAAGGGGCTTCAAGGGGAAAGGGAGAAAAGACTGATCTGCTAAACAAGGAAGCCTGGAGAGCCTGTAGGGACAGTCACCTTTTAGCAACTCTGGAGGAAATGGGGGGAAGAATGTGCATCTGAGATAACCGATGACCAATAGAAAAAGACAATAATCAATGACCAGTAGAAAAGGGTGATAATTCCCAAAGATTCAGAGAAGCAATGCTGTAGTTGCAACCAATTTCCACCAAAGAGAGGGTATTGATTCCTCTGCACTGTTTGCACCTCATTCTCTCTCACCTCTTCCCCATCATGAGAGGAAGCACTCCAACTCCAACAGGACCACTCCTAACTCTCTTTCCAAGCTCTCTAAACTTTTGGGCAGTGCTTGTGGCTCAAAGGAGTAGGGCTCTGGCCCCATACACCGAAGGTAGGCTGGTTCAAACCTGGCCCTGGCTTAAAAAAAAAAAAAAAAAAAAAAAAAAAAAAAGGGAAGAAAGGAAAAGAAAACTATCTAAACTTTCCCTTTGTTCTTAAATATTTCTCTTTGTTACACTGAAACTTGTGCAGGTTTCTTTTGCTCTTTATTCACTCTGCCTGTGCCGCTCCAGTTTTATTTCCTGTCTCTATTCATTTTCCTTTCAATTATCACCCTGCCTTGCTTCAATTTTAGGTTAATTTGGGAATCAGGTCATGTGGGTTTGGGGGACTGGGATCCCCACCCCCCCAACAGTGTGGATACCCAGTAGTGGAATTGCTGATTGAATGATATAGCTCTACTTTTAGTTCTTTACGGAATATCCATATTGTTTCCACAGACGTTGCATAAATTGAAAGTTCTTCCAAAAGTGTATAAGAGTTCTATTTTTTGTTTTTTTGTTTTTTTGCAGTTTTTGGCTGGCGCCAGGTTTGAACGCTCCACCTCTGGTATATGGGGCTGGTGCCCTTCTCCTTTGAGCCACAGGCGCCACCTATAAGAGTTCCTTTTTATTGCATCCACACCAGCACTTACTGTATTTTGATTTTGTGATAATGTTCATTCTGATATGAATAAAGTAGCATCTCATTGTAGTTTTAATCTGCATTTGCCTTACAATTACTGATGTTGACTTTTTTTTTTCACATATCTGGCCATTTGTAAAAGAGCTCAATTCATGTCTTCTGCCCTCATTTACAGGGATCGTTTCTCTGTCTCGATGATTTGTTCTTGTTCTTTGTAGATTCTGTATATTAGCCCTTTGTTGGAGGAATAGTTTGCCAATATTTTCTCCTGTTGTGTAGGTTATCTGTGTTGATTATTTCCTTTGCTGTGCAGAAACCTTTTAATTTAATTAAGTCTCATTTACTTTTATTTATTATTTCTATATTTGCCTTCAGGGTCTTATTCATAAATTATTCACCTAAGCCTATGTCTAAAGTTTTTCCTGCGATTTCTTCCAGAAGTGTTATGGTTTAAAGTCTTACCTTTAGGTATTTAATCTTCCCTGAGTTAAAATTTGTATTTGTTGAAAGACAAGGATTCTATTTTATGCTATTTGTGGTTATATACACTTTTCTTAGCACCATTTGTTACATAGGGCATCCTTTCCTCAGCGTATGATTTTTCTGCTTTTTTGAACAATCAGTTGGTCATGGATGTATCATTTTATTTCTGTGTTCTCTATTCTGTTTCACTGGTCTCTATCTCTAGTTTATAGCAGTACCATACTATTTTGGTTACTATAGTCTTATAATATAATTTGAAGTCAGGTAATGTGATGACTCCAGATTTGTTCTTTATGCTTACAATTATTTTAGATATTTGTACTTCTTTTTGGTTTCAAATGTGTAAGATTATTTTTTTCTATATCTATGAAAAATGATATTGGTATTTAGACAGTAATGACATTGACTATAAATCACTTTGGGCAATAAGGACATGTTAATGATTTTGATTTTGCCAATCCATGATCAAAGGATTTTTTTCCATTTGTTTGTGTCATCTGTGATCTCCTTCATCAGGGTTTTTGTATCTGTCCATGTAGAGATCTTTCACCTACCTACTTCATTAAATATATTCCTAGGTAGTTTTTTTATTTGCAACTTTTGTAAACAGTATTTAGATTGTGATTTGCCTCTTAGCCTGACTGCTTTTAGAATTTAAAAATGCTATTGATTTGTGTACCTTGATTTTGTAACCAGAGACTTTGCCAAATTTGTTTTTTTATCAATTCTAGGAGTCTTTTGGTGGAATCTTTAGAGTTTTCAGACTGGAAGCTAGATGGTTTGACCTCCTCTTTTTTATTTGGATGCCCTTTATTTCCGTCTCTTGACTGATTGCTCTGGCTAGGACTACTAGTATTAGAAGTGAGGCTAAGGGGCCTCTTTTTCTTACTCCGGTTTTCATGGGAAATGCTACCAACTTTTTCCAATTCCCTATGATGTGGACTCTGGTTTTGCAATATAAAGCTTTTATTATTATGAGGTATGTTTCTTCTATCTCTAATTTGTTCAGGATTTTTATCATGAAGCAGTGTTGGATTTTACTTCTGTTTATATGGTGATTTGTTGAGTTATTGATTTATTGATATGCTTATATTGAATCATCCTTAGATCCCTAGGATAAAACCCACTTGATAGTGGTGAATTATATTTTTGATGTGCTGTGATATTCAGCTTGCTAGAATTTTGTTGAGGATTTATTCATCTATGCTCATAAGGGATGTTGGTCTGCAGTTTTCCTATTGTATCCTTTCCTGGCTTTGATATCAATGTATCAAGGCTTTGTAAAATAATTTTCTCTAGGTTTTCTAGTCTGTGAGCATAGAGGTTACCTAGTGATTTTTGTGGGATGGAATAGGCCAGACAGGGTAGGTAAGATCATCAGTTTAAATTAGATGGTTTAATAATTTCACTGGGTTCTGGGCAATCAGAGTGGAACTTGGCCATGGGCTAATTTGGTCTGGAGGTGACTGATAATATTGGGAGGGACACATTTAGGACTGGTTATTTTACCTATCGAAGGTATGCTCACAGGTAAGTGGTTTGGTATCTCTAGAAATAAGCTAACCTTGGGTCAGGCCCCAAGACATCAAAGCATCATAAAGTATAGAGAATAAAACATGATTCATAAAATCAGAAAGAAACATTGTACGAAATTAAAAAATTAAACATGAATGGCTTACACTTCTCTGTAAAGTACATTAACAGTGTGAGATTAGCACTGTGGACAAGACATAACTATCAGTCATGCAGACTTATAAATCATGAATCAATTATGAAATGCATTATCTCATTTCATATTATGTGATTTATCTGTGTTAAAGATTAAATTGTCATTTAATCGTTGTTGTTCTTTTTTTTTTTTTTTTTGACAGAATCTCACTCATTTGCCCTGGATAGAATGCCATGAAGTCATCATAGCTCATGGCAACCTTAAACTTTAGGCTAAAGTGATCCTCTAGCCTCCTAAATATCTGGGACTATAGATACTCACCACAATGCCCAGCCAACTTATTTTAATTTTAGTAGAGACATGATCTTGTTATTGCTTAGGCTGGTATTAAACTCCTGAGCTCAAGTATTCCACCCTCCTCAGACTCCCAGAGTACTAGGATTACAGGGGTGAGCCACTGTGCCCAGCTGCATTGTGTTTTTAATCAACATAGAACCATAAAATACATTTACACATCAGTATATCAGAAAGTATTTTAGTAATATGACTTTAATTATATTTTTGGGGAAAAGTGTTACTTACATAAAAATATCAGTAAATTTTCTTGGAGTTTGATTTATTGTGCTAGATATTAGCAGAAGTGTTCTAGATGTACTAATACTGTCATTTTAAAGTATTGCATTAACGTTTGTGTATACTTAATATTTTTGTGGCATATGAACATTCTGCATACTCTATAATATTGCCCCTGGCAATCGCAGCAACATCAACAATAATTAACTTAGATTTGATCAAGCTAAAAAGCTTCTGCATAGCTAAGGTGCTACAATCAAAGCAAACATATAGGCTTTGGAATGGGAGAAGATTTTTGCATGTTATGATTCTGACAAACATCTGATAACTAGACTCTGCAGAGAACTCAAATTAATCAGTAAGAAAAGAGCAAACAACCCCATTTCTTTGTGGGCAAGAGCCTTGAACAAGAACTTCTCTAAAGATGACAGACCAATGGCCAACAAACACATGAAAAAATGCTCCTTGTCCTTAATCATCAGAGAAATGCAAATTAAGGTGACACCCATAGTTCAGTGGGTACAGGCTGGCGCATCAAACTCTGCTGGGACTAGCTAAAAGGACAATGACAACTGCAACAAAAAATAGCTGGGTGTTGTGGCGGGTGCCTCTAGTCCCTGCTACTTGGGAGGCTATGGCAAGAGAATTGCTTAAGCCCAAGAATTTGAGGTTGCTGTGAGCCACATCTCTTTACCCAGGGTGACAGCTTGAGACTCTGTCTCAAAAAAAAAAAAAAAGAAAAGAAAAGAAAAGAAACAAAGAAATGCAAATCAAAACCACTTTGAGACATCTTACTCTAGAAAGATTAGCCCACATCACAAAGTCCCAAAACTGCAGATGCTGGCATGGATATGGAGAGAAAGGTACATTTCTACATTGCTGGTGGGATTGCAACTAATACAACCTTTATGAAAAGAAGTGTGGTGAATTCTCAAAAAACTAAAAGTTAACATTCCATTTGATCTCACAAATCCATTATTAGGTATCGACCCAGAAGAACAAAAATCATTTTGCCACAAAGACATTTGCACCAGAATGTTTATTACAGCCCAATCACCCACCAACCCATGAATGAATTAACAAACTATGGTCTATGTATACCAGAGAATACTAGTCAGCCATAAAAACGCTGGAGACATCTTTTATGTTTACCTGGATGGAGTTGGAACACAACCTTCTTAGTAAAGTAGCTTGAGAATGGAAAAAAAGTATCCAATGTAGTCAATACTATTATGAAACCAATATACAAACACCCTATACACTCATAGGCATGATAAAACACAAATATAGTGTAGCAAAGGGGAGGGGCATATAGACGGAGAGAGAGGAGGAAGGGGAGGGAAAGCGAGGAGGGTGGAAGGTGGGAGGGCATTTGGTGGGATCTCACCTGAGGCACACAATGCAAGTGTATATTTTAAAATAACTAAGAGTAACTTTAAATGTCTTACCACAAAAAAATAAGTAGGTGAGGTGATGGCTTAAACATTCCACATTGTATATAAAATCACCACATTCTACTCATAAATATATAGCTATGATTTTAATTAAAAATTAAAAAATTTTCAAAGAAAAAAAATATTGCCATGATATGTAGATAGCATTTGCTCCAAAGCAAAGTAAAAAAAAATTGTTATTATACTTATTTCCAATATACTTGTTAATTTTAGTAGCAATCCTGCTATTGGAACAGAGTGACAGTTCTACATTTCTAAGATGTCAGTGGTGGCAATATAAGATTTACAAGATATTCAGTGACTTCCATCTGGGTATCACTGGAGCATCTGCCCGTGCATATGATCGAACAGAGGACACAGATACCAAGTGCAGAAAGCAGCAGTCTGACTCTCATCCTGTTGGATAAACAGTTTATTTTTGACTCCACCAACATATCAGTGGAAATAAAGTAAATTTATAGCAATCAAATTTGCTTCTAAAAATAATTACAAATTTATTCTTAACAATTGGCATGTAAATATAGACATGATCAATCAGAATGAACCACTTTTTGGTATTTAAACGCTACTATTTAAAGTAGTAAAGTAAAATGTGTCTTCCATTTAATTTTGAATGGTATATGCTTTGCACATTCTGGCTTTGTCACAAAAGGAACTGAAAAGACAAGTATAGACAAATCAACAGGAGTTCTCCATGTTCATTACTTAGACCTGACTGCATTTTAAATCAGAGAATCATACCTGCTTTCAAGGGCAATGTATTACAGGATAAAAATACAGAGAAATAAGGCAATCAAAAGCAAGAGAAATGATTGGGAAAAAAAGATTACAGTCAATGGCAAGGGTGATAGGTGGAAATTTCTACTCAGAAGAACAAACTATCATAGTAAAAGTTCAAGGCCAAGCTAAGGGAAGCTGGCTTGTTAGGGAGAGCCAGTACCACTGGCTGCAAAATGTTTGACATTCACAAGTAAAACTATGTTTTGTTTTGTTTTGTTTTCAATGCTAAGGTAAAAATGTATAATAAGGATATAAAGTAGAAGCCTAGACATTTAAATGCTCTACAACAACCATTGTTTATTTAATGGTATGTAATTAATAATAAATATCTAGTTAAAAATCTTTGAAAATGCCAGGTGCCGTGGCCTATGTCTGTAATCCCAGCACTTCGGGAGACTGAACTCACGGGTTCAAGAACAGCCTTAGCCAGAGCAAGACCTCTTCTCTAGAAAATAGCCAGGCACTGTGGCAGGTGCCTATTGTCCCAGCTACTCAGGAGGCTGAGGCAAGAGAATCAATTGATCCCAAGAGCTTGAGGTTGCTATGAGCTATGACATCACAGCACAAAGCTATGTCGTCAGGACGACAAAGTGAGACTCTGTCTCAAACAAACAAACAAACAAAAACTTTGAAAAGAAAAATAATTGGAAATTACACTTAAGTAGATATTTTAAAATTATGAGAATTAACAAAAGAGAATATATTTCTAAATATATTTCTGTTTGTTTCTGTCACTATTTCTGGTGAGTTCTGTTCAAAAAATATGTTGAATTAAAATTATGTAATTAAGTTTAATTTTAGCCAAGAAAAAGAAAAGAGCCAGGTTTATTGGTGGCCTTAACAAAACTCAGGGCATCCTGTATCTGTCATCATGGTCTGCCATGTCCCTTACTCTCCTGCAGGGAAAAGTTCAAAATGAGATAGGCTTAGTCAGGGCAAGTGGGTTTGAATTTCAAACATCACTGGAGATCACTGTTGCATTTTAAGTAAGTCCTTTAACATTATTCATAGGAATAATATTAAAAAGCACATCCCTTATGGAATAACAGTAATTAAAGTACTTTGCTTCTTTACCTAGTCACAAAGACATTATTATCACACCTCAATAGTGTGTGAAACACTTAGTCCTAGTCTTTCTGGTTTGAAATAAACAATGGCATTCAAAGAAAAAGTAAACTTTCCTGAGTCAGATTCTACTTTACAATAGCACGAAAACATGTTGCAGGCCCAAAAATGTACTTGGTACTCATTTAAGTGACAATAAGTACTTATGGCTCTGTAAGCATAAAAAGTACTCACGGCAGAGTCAATAAAATTATTTTATTTTATTTTATTTTATTTTATTTTATTTTTATTTATTTATTTATTTATTTTTTATTAAATCATAGCTGTGTACATTATTAATGTGATCATGGGGCACCATACACTGGTTTTATAAACCGTTTGACACATTTTCATCACACTGGTTAACATAGCCTTCCTGGCATTTTCTTAGTTATTGTGTTAAGACATTTACATTCTACATTTACTAAATTTCACATGTACCCTTGTAATATGCACCACAGGTGTAATCCCACCAATCACCCTCCCTCCGCCCATCAAGTACTAATTTATAAAACCCACTATTTAACAAGACAAGGGTCACTCTTTTAATGTTTGTGTATAGGATCCAACACATCATCATAAAAGTATTAGAATGCCATGCCATAAATTATTTTGGTGATAATTTAGCATATAATGCTTTTTATTTATAGATAAATATTTAAGCCTTATGTATTCACATTTTATTTTATAATAAATAGCATAGATTTATGATCACTTAAAAATCAGTCAATACCAAACCTATATAACAGTCTCGGTAGGAATCTGGCTTCTGAAATAATTGCTTCTAGTCATATAATTATTTAAATTGCATAAATACACTTATTAAACTATGTAAAATCATCATTACAAGACGAAATAGACCAAATCAGCACCAAGTTGGCGCTTCTAATGATTTTCTGTGTAACAGGCGGGGTAGAAATTGAAACGAATAATAGAAGTAATTTGATCATTCACACTAATAAAAGGCTTTAACGTGGGAATCTGAAGTCACACAACTGTTGGAAGTTCTGTGGGAGCAAAGAACAGAAAAGTCTGTGCCAAAGATCCAGAAGTGATGTGGGGTTCTCAAGAACATTCCCGTACACATCTGGAAAAGCAAGGACCGCGTAAGGAATCTTCCAGGAACTCACTCATAGGGCACTCTGAATATTATAAACCAAGTCTATTTTAGTAGGCACTAACTAAGCATATGATCGTCTCGGAGCCATTACTTGTGCAGCCAAAGTGAGTGATTGATAGTAACTTCCCAGGAAGCCCCTCTGAACTTAAGGTCTGCCATATGTCTGTGCCTCTGCTTTGCTCCATGCAGAAAAAAAATGGCCTCTTCCATCTTACAGCCTTCTAAATCTCATAAGGATTTCTTATTGGGACTTCTAACCTGCAACCATATAGGAAAGGACATTCTGAAACTGCAATTCTTTTTTTTTTTTTTTTTTTTCTCCTAGGAAGGAATGGTAGTGACATGGAGCTGACACACTGTCAGTAGTAAACAGTTACTCTTCACTCTCCTTCGTTTACCTTATTGAGTCTATATTCTTTCTGCTTTCTTTTTAATTAATAAATAACTAATATATTTTGAATTAATAAATAAACATGACTCTACCATTGAGTAATTTTTATGGTGCAAAATAAACCAGACATGTATATTGATATTTTTGTTTATTTTTTTTTTGTTTGTTTTTAAATAAAGAAGCGACACAATGGAGTGTAAGTGGCATTGAAGACATGAAACATAGTTTCCAAGCCATCTTTACCTCTTAGGGACAATGTGCCTTTATGTTAGGCACTTAAACTCTCTGAGCATTGGGATGATCTTCTAGTAATTAAGGATAATCAGGTATGCTTGCCATCATCCATTATAATGGGTTGCATTAAGAGTCACAGAAGTTATAATATGTTTCAATTATACTGTTACACAAATGTCAGTGAATAATTTCCTTTTCAAGAGTACAGGCTAACACCAATGCACACATTTAGAAAACTCTTAGGCCATCAACAATCAATCATATTGTCCAAAACAGTATCTAACATTGCAAAAGGTTTCTCTCCCCAGCCTCTGAACAACTAGCTGATAATTATCTTTAAAACCACTTATCTGAGTCATGAGTATACAGGAGGCAAGACAGTCAGGATATTATCTTTTTTTCTCTCTTTGCAAAAGTTTATCCAAAGTAAAATTGAGGCAAAACACCTCCTTCATCCCAAGTTAGGCATGAACAATTATTTATGCCTAAAATTTATCATTCACTAAGCAAATGTTCATTGAGAAATTTGTTTCACCTGCTAAATGAGAAGCCAGGGAAATAGTAAAATGGAACATTCGCAAACAGAAACAGATTATATAATGCAGAGTAATGAATGAAATGAATGAATGAAAAACGAAGAAAGCATGCGAGAATACTTTCCTATACACTTCACTGACGTCATCTATGATGTGATGTGTAAAATCTCCCACTGTAGAGTTACTTTACCTGAGAGCAACCACACTGACACACTTCCTGAGCTCCCTCCATTTTTTTCTTGACAGAACATTTTCTAGCTTTCTGGGAACTGTCCAGGGAAACATGTGGGCTCCGAAACTCTCAACTCCTATAACCATCTCATTCTTCTCAGAGAAAATTCTTCTTCAAGTTTTTTGTTGTTCATAAAAGTATTGCTAATATGCTAATTTTAGTAAATGTAAGATTTTACAAAGAAAAGTAGCTTCTAAAAGTTTCCTCGTGCTTTGAAAAAATAACATTATTAATTAAATAAAAACCTAAGAGTTAAAAATATATGAATTACTAAAAGTTGAAAAATACTTGGCTAGACTCTTTGGGGTCAGTGGGAGGAGGAGAGGGAATACACAGACAGTGTAACTTCTTGGTGAATTCTAAATGTGTCTCTACCGTGAGGGAGAGTTTGTGGGAAGCAATGGCACAGAGAGGAGAAAAATAACGTGTAATACATGGTCACCACTTTATGACAGAATCAACACATAAAAATAAACTGCAAAGGGGTGGAGAAAGAAGAGGAAAGAATTGAGATTACAACAGGTTAGGTTCCTTTTGAATGTCCTGAGATCAATTTTGTTTCTTTCAGAAAATATTCCTAGAAAATGTATAAATTTCTATGAACATTTCCTTGAGTAAACACATGTGCTGCCATCGTTTTTTGAGTGATGGTTCTTCTTTTATTTTATGTATAAAATAAAATTATGTAGCTATAACCCATCATGGTCTTAGTGTAAGAATGATTCCGGATACTACACAGCCAAGGCACAACTTCCAGCTGCCTTTCATACTGTCACCGAATGTCCTCCGTAGTAACTGGTGATTCTCAAATCTTTGATCTTGTTTCAGCCTTGAAGGGCACAGAGACAAGGCACTTCTTAAATAATGCAGCTAGTGCAATCTCCTAGACAAATGGCAAATTAATCAGTCTGTAAATCCTTGTTTTTTGAAGACTTGTGCATTTTTAAAGAAGACGGAGTAATTGTTTAGTGACTTGGTGCCATTGATTTTCATTATGGATGGTGTTGGCTGGGTCTGTGTCAGGTCAGCAGGGAGAGATAGCCTCTGCATAGCTAAATAAAATGGGAACGGATGCACTTCTGATTTCATATTCACGGAAAGAAACTCAATCCTTGAAGAAGTTTTCATGACCTTCCTTTGAGAACAACTTTTGTTCGTTGCATGATTTTTCAGGAAATGATGACAAAAATCTCTTAGCACAGATATCAACAGTATGTCTTGGCTTCAGTGGTGCAAAAAATTCCCCACCTGGGACAATTTTAAAAGAAAGACAAGTCTGAAACAATATGAACAAGATGATTTAAATTATTCAATTGAAATCCATAGTGAATTTCTAGCTATGGTTGAACATGCTCAGAATAGAACAATCAAATTGAATGAAAACTACTTTCCTTTCACTGACAGAGATAGCACATGTTTCACGTTTTCTGAAGTTCCATTTAAGTTAGGAGGTCTACTATTTTATGAAGGTTTAACTGAAAATTTTGCCTACTGATACTGAATTGATTGTAGTTAAAATGCCTCTTATTAGTCCCAAGATAGCTGTCATTTTTGATATTTACTTGAACATAAATTATTCTAAATTTATATCCAAATTTCTCTCATTGTTCCCCAATCAGGGGAAGGTTTGTTAAACATTGTTCACTTATGATTCAGGTTTTTATTTTAAAAAATATATAACTAAACTTATTTATTTATTCCCTAATCTCCAGTTGATTCAGTGTCTATAGACTTTGGCATAAACATTTCTGTAAATAAAATATTTTCAGAAGCTTCAATCGCTTTCATAAAAAATCTATAATTTCTATATTTCATAATGAATGATTCTCTTTATTTAAAACAAGAAATCACACAGTTGTCATATTGTGGCAACTCAGAGAAATTACTTCAGAGAAAAGTCCGAATTTCAAATAACTTTTACTTGGTTTTCTAAAGCTATATGACATAGAATCCTCTCTCTTAATTATAACTAAATGATATGAGTCACTGAACTGTAATATGCCTTAGAAAAAGAAAGTTGGACTTCATCAGAATGAAGTATTTGTGGGATTTTGATCTTTTGTAATATGCCTTGGACAAAGAAAGTTGTACTTCATCAGAATGAGGTATTTGTGGGATTTTGATCTTCTAATCTATGAAATAATTCTTTTCCAAAAATAGTCATCAAAAACATTTAACATATTAATTTTAAAAACAAAGCACTCACACATAAATGCAAGTGAATCTTAGATGGTATGCTACTATATATCAGAAATGTTGACAAATAACTTAAGAGTCCATCAATGTATTGATTCATTGACAAAATATGAGTTATATAGATTTTAATCAAAATCTGCATAGAAGAATATTAACTGTACTTCATTGTTTGTGTGTTGTATTTATCATAAGTCCCGAGATACCAAATAATGGCTGTGTCATCTTCATTAGATGAAGTTAATATTATTTTGAGTAACTGCTCAAATGATTTTCTCCAGAAAAGAAAGTAAACAGTTTTTTATAGATTTTTATCTGAAATGTCTCATTTCCAGTACACTCTAGCCAGTGCTAAGGTTTTGAGACAGGAGTCTACTTTTCCCATTGATCAATTATTATTTCATGGAAGCTCTCAATTATGATGTCTCAAATAGATGTTTCCAGAGGTGGGGGAGATAGACTAATTTGAATAGCTTCCAAGTTATACTTTGTATATACACATTTTACCATATCTTCTATATTATAGCCCCTTTTACCACTTTGCCTGCCAATTTTTTTTAATTTTTTTTTTTTTTTATTGTTAAATCATAGCTGTGTACATTAGTGTAATCACCTGTACCCATTCTAAGATGGACCATAGATGTGGACCCTCCAAGTACTCTCCCTCCACCACAACCTCCCCCTTCCCTTCCCCTTCCTTGGCCCTTTCCCCATAGTCTTGTGCTATAGTTGGGTTATAGCCTTCATGTGAAAGCTATAATTTAGCTTCATAGTGGGGCTGAGTACATTGGATACTTTTCCTTCCATTCCTGAGATAACTTTGCT
>CAUYPK010162622.1:0-16632 GCA_963574355.1 Loris lydekkerianus | reverse complement strand
AAGAGGTGATTTGGTTATGGCAAATTTCTTTAACATATGAATGTCATTAAAGTATCTAATTTCTCCATCATAAATGAAACTCAGTTTAGCTGGATACAGAATACTGGGTTGAAAGTTATTTTGCTTTAGGAGATTAAAAGTCGATGACCACCCTCTTCAGGCTTGAAAGATTTCAGCAGTGAGATCTACACTCATTCTAATATTCTTCCCTTTGTAGGTAATGGATTTCTTATGTCTGGCTGCTTTCAGATTTTTGTTCGTCATATTAAATTTAGTGAAGTTAATTATGATATGTCGAGAGAATGATCCGTTTTTGCTCTCCGTTTCTCTTCCTCTTTGAGAGTTTGGGTGTATTCAAAGCTTTTTCTTCAATGTCAGAAATCCTTTCTTCTGCTTGTTCCACTCTGTTACTGAGGGATTCTACTGTATTTTTCAGATCTTTGAGGGCTACAAATTCTTGCTTCAGTGTGTTTAAATCTTTGGTGGTTTTGTCTTTAAATTCTTTAAATTCTTGAGACAACTTTTGAATTTCTCCTTGAATTTCTAATTCTGACTTTTGAATTTCTCCTTGTATTTCTAATTCCAAATTTTTCTTCATTCTATTAATCTTGTTTGCAATCCAAATTCTGAATTCTATTCTGACATCTTGACCAGCTGTTTATGAATTGCATCTTCAGTTACATCTGCCATATCTTTCCTTGGGGGGTTTGATGTATTCTGGTTATTTATGTTACCAGAGTTTTTCTGCTGATTCCACCCAGTGATTATTTTACACTGTTTGACTTTTCCCCTGGAGCTTTGTAAAGGACCCATAAAGTGCTACGGCCTGAGATACTGGGGTCCTCTTTAGTGTGGTGGGGCTAAGTAGTTCTGTCTTGTTTTCACCTGGTCTGTCCAACCCTAGTGAAACAGCTACTCTGGGTTGAAGTCTCAGCTGTGGAGAAATACCAGCAATTAAGTCACCCTGCTCTCCACAGGAAACAATTGGAAAAGGAAAATCAAACCTTCCTACAGCCATATACCCAGGGCACCACTTAGATATTCCTCAGGTGATTGGTTTAGTTCAAAAGGTCCAAGTCAGCACCTGTCTCAGGTGGGACAGTTTAAAAGGTCTCTGGCAACTAGATCACAGGGGTCTGCTGAAAACTCAAGTATGACTTGCTCCGGTGCTCCGTGAAGTCAGGAGTACCCACCCAGCAAATAGATTAGTCTAGGAAGGTTGATGCCTCCTCCAAACTTGCACCTCTGTCACACCCAGTCACTAATAGCCCCACAGGTTTGTCACACCCAGACACTGATAGCCCCACAGGTCTGTCATTCAGTTGCCTCCAGTGAGCAGATACTCCAGGGGATTTCACCTGCCTGAATCACAAGGAAATCTATATCTGCTCAGCCAGGCCACTGATCTCTGCCTCTATCTAGCAGGGGGAGGTCAGGCCTGACAACCTTGGGTGCTTGATGGAGGCTGCGGGGTGTTCACTCAGTTCCATCCCCACCCCTGATTGATATTACTGACCAAACAGAATAACATTGCAGATTTTGTTTCTGTCCCAACTAAATTCCCCTGCAGAAGAGAAGCTGTTTTGAGTTGATAGAACCTATGCCTTAGGCCCTATCTTTGCTGCTGCAAAGGTTTGTATTCGCAGCTCACTTAGCTGTCAGTTCTAACCTCCTGCACTCTTTTGTCTATAGGCTGACGATCCCCTGATAGCCCTTGCATCTTAGACTAAGTAAAGCAGTCCTCTGGGTCAGCCCCACCCTGGGAGTCAGCCAGCACATCTTGTGCATTTTCTAGTCCTTGCACTTCACCTAGGCTGGTACTGCCTCAGACAAACCCTTTACTAATGGGACCTGTGTTTCTGTCCCAGATCTGTTCTGCAGTGGTTGCCACCTGAGAAGATGCCTGGTCTCTTCTGGTTGCCCAGAGAGACAGGGGGTGTGGCTTCGGAATATCCAGGGGTGAGCCCTATTGTTTCCAAAAACGGCTGCTGCTTTGTGCCTTGGGGCACTGCCACTCTGGCATGGTTCCTTCTTAGCAGACAATCCTCTCCTTACTCCCATGCTGCAGAATCAGCACTAGCTCAGATGCAGTCCAGGCTCTGTTCACATCCCTCAAAAAATCACCCAAGAATCTGGACTCCTGGGGGACAAGCCTCCAGACCTCAGAGTGAGAGTGGAGGGGAGTGCTGGGAGCTCAGAATTGCAGACAATATATACAGTTTTATACAGTTTTATGCCAGGCAGGAGAATGCCATGGCACCTTAGTAAGGGAGGTATGTCCAGTTTCTAGAGGGTCTCTCCATTTGAGTGTAGTGGGAGGACATTTGAACTCTGCTCGTTTGTTTGTGGGGTACTCTGAGCCATTCTCATGGGGGAGGGGACTCCCATCCACTTGGTGATGGGTTTTGTACCTTTTGTTTGTATCCTTGGGGTTGCAGCTCACCTTAGTGCAGTTGATGTGCGTTCTTCAACCTTCTCTCTTGGTGCAGCTCTCATCTACCAGGTTACTTGCTAAATTTCTGTTTTTTAACTCTCCTTCTGGACGGGAGCCTTGCTTGTGTTCATGGTGATGTTTTTGCACCAGGTCTTTCATTCAATATGGAGGCCTGGGTTTATTTTTAAATTTTCCCTTCTTTGAACCGCACTCATCACCTCTTGGCCACCCTCGGGAGCCAGAGGCTCTTGTCCCGGCCCCGGGGGCCAGTTCATGAATTGTAGTTCTCATCTAGGTTCTCAAATTCCAGGGCCAGCAAAGTGAAATAGAGGAGCTTGACATTCATGATTCGGGCTCTCAGGTTGGCCAGAACCAAAGTCTTGAAACAATTTTGTAAGCATTTATTCAAGAAAAATGGTTTAGTCTCAGTAACAACTCTATGTTTTGTGATGTTTTAACTTAGCCTCTCTCTGTTTTCCTTTTTCCATCTCTGTGGCGGCCTTGAGAACCAGCAGCCAAATAATCATGTTGCAAACCAGCAGTTCAGTAGAGGCTGGAGAAAGTGTTGGGGCTTGGCTCCTACAAAGCCCAATTCTCAGCCACCTGATAATTTTTCCTTGAAAATCTCTCAAACTTTGCCTTTATTTGACCTGCATCAGACATTTTTCAGTGCAAACAGGCTTT
Source organism: Loris lydekkerianus (assembly GCA_963574355.1). Classification (NCBI taxonomy): domain Eukaryota; kingdom Metazoa; phylum Chordata; class Mammalia; order Primates; family Lorisidae; genus Loris; species Loris lydekkerianus. The sequence goes on along the minus strand of CAUYPK010162622.1, from coordinate 13,514 downwards.
TTCCTAGAGATACTTGGTGGTGATGATTGCCTGAGGACTGATGACAGTTGGGGTAAAGACCAAGTTGACAAAAAGACTTAAAAGGAGAAGCTTGTTGGATATAGCCAGAAAAGCTTTAGAAAGTTCTTATGTTTTCCTGGGAATATAGAAGGACTCTTACATGCCTAGAAACTGTTCTCTTGCATAAGGCCATGGCACATTCAGAGAGACCTGAGAAGGCCCTAGACTCTTACCTCTGGCTGACAGAAGTGGGAGGTAAAGGCTAAGGTAGAGTTACAAACTGCTAGGCTGAGTGTTGATGGCATGCCACAGGAGATACACAGAGCCCTTAGGCAAAAGCTGGGTACTTGTTTGTTATGGGCATTATGGAGGTTTATGTTGGATCTGTAGTTGACCACTAGGTTAACCAAGGAGAGACTTTAGTATTCCCACACTATCAAGAACATAGCCTTTATACTTAGTTTGAGAAAGTTACTAAAACAAACAGCAACAACAATATGAGCAAATGATGTTAAACGCACATTTAGAAAGAAGATAAATCTCAAATCAATAATTTAACGTTCCACTATAAGAAATTAGAAAAAAAAGGGAGTAACATTACAAGAAAACTACAGATTAATAATAGTTATGAATAAGGATGTAGGAATCTTTCATAAAACGTTAGCAAACTGTATCCAGCAACATCCAAACAGATGTCCATTGTGAGAAACACCAGTAGAAATATGTATAGGCCTGTTGATAGATGGAATAGCAGCTATGTTGAGCAGAGAACCGTAAGGCCTATAAGAGGGCACTTGGTGGCCTCAGGCAGAGGTGGGAAAATCAGCACACTCTTGTGATAGAATGAATATTCCATTAGATTTCTGATTACTAGGAGCCAGCTGGGATGATTTTTTTTTTTTTTTTTAAATTGAATCTGCAGCCACAAGACACAATTGAGTTCTGGCTCCATCCCCTCCTGACTGTATGACTTAAGGCAACATTTCTCAACCTTATTTATCATTATTGTCCACTAATAAGTCTCTTTAGACATGTTTTCCTAACTGCCCCTTTATGAAATTTTACTAGGACTTGACATAATGTATATGTTTATGTATTATATCTATATTTGTGCTTTATGCATAAAAAGAGGAAGCAGAAGCTTTATTCTTTATTCAAAGTAGGGTCAAAAATGACTTAAATACACTTTAAAAGTTAATTTAAATACTATTTTCATTTTAAAAGGAAAATGATTTATAGAATGTGAAGAGAAACCAGAGAATACTATTTTTATTTAATTTTAAAAAGTTAAAAATCAGGGAGGATGGTGGGTGACTGGAGGGATCTCACCTAAAGTCAGGGTGTTCAGCATGCCCCATGGGTGAAGAGCTCAACTACAACTTGAACTTTACCTTAGAAATGAAAACAATGTAGCCTAAATATTTATACCCTCATATTAATCTGAAAATAAAACCTCAAAAAAAACAAAAAAAAAAACAAAAAAAAAAAACCCACCCAACTAACTTCTAACTAGAGATTTTCTACCTTAATAAAACAAATATAGGGTTTTTTTTTGTTTGTTTGTTTGTTTTTGTCTTTTCTTTGTTTTTTTTTTTTTTGAGACAGAGTTTCACTTTGTCACCCTTGGTAGAGTGCTGTGGCATCACAGCTCACAGCAACCTTCAGCTCTTGGGCTTAGCTGATTCTCTTGCCTCAGTCTCCTGAGTAGCTGGGACTACAAGTGTCTGCCACAACATCCACCTTTTTGTTGCAACTGGGCCAGGGTCAGGTTTGAACCCGCCACCCTCAGTATATGGGGTCAGAGGCCTACTCACAGAGCCACAGGCACTGCCCTTGTTTTTTGTCTTTTTTCCCACAAATACTTTATAAACATTTATTTTCTCCTTGAGTCCCTGCAATGAATTCCTGAACTTCCTGAGGTCTAATATTGCCTGATTCATGAATCAATGTCTCTTTAAATAAACTTCTTAAAATTAAAAAAAAAAAAAAACAGTTAAGAATCCATTAACGCACAGAGTAACCCTATAACTGTATTTGTTCAGTCACTTTTAATATAACTTAATTATGTAATTATATCAAATTGCATACACAAATTAACAGTTTATATAAATGTATAATAATAGTAGCAGTGAAAACAAATTTTAAAAATCTTTCAAAAAGTTGGTTTCCAGTAAAAGCAAAAACAAACCAAGACAGAAATGAATTTCATAGAATTATTTTTAGTGAACATAACCTTTAACTTTGAGAAAACAAGTTAGCTACCTGCTAGATATTTATTCAGATATTGCCAACTTTTTTTTTTTTTTCCAGTAGCAGATGAAATAATGTTTGGCTAAATAGCTTTTATAAAATTAATTAATAAAATACCTGCCATTATTTATTTAATTTTCAAAGGCCATGTCACCCACAAAAGCACAGAAGATCAAGTTACATCCACAAGGCAGCCAATGGCAGCCAACAGTCATGTGATATGCTGTGATAGGACTTTGCCACTGAGGAAAACCAATGTAGAGTGAAAGGTGTACACAGTAGCACCCAGAGACAGGGCTGCAGAGGAGATGTTCAGGTCAGGGTTATTGAAAGGGGAAGGTAGCCTGCCTGGGCATTGCAAAGATGGCGTCTGTGCCTGGGGACAGTTAGAGACCCCTTTTATATGGGTCCCTGGGAGGTGCACATATTCTACAGGTTGCCTGTGAGGTGAGGGTCTTTCAGTGAAACTTCTGAGGGGTGGGGCAAGCCAGATCCTCTGTGTCTTTGTCTTAGGAGGAGAGGAAGAAGAGGTGGGGAAAAGGGTTTATGTGTGGCTGTGTTAGGCCCTCTCAACATAAAGTCTTTTAATCAGGGTCATTTACTCACTATCATTTCATAGCACCAATCTTACTTACATTTTGTACTCATTTTATGAACTCTATGTCATTGGTGCTTCAGTGACGCCCAAGACAACCCATAACAGATTAAGATTTTGTCAGGTAGAAAATCCATTATAACCTGAGGACTGAACTCTGAACTTTTTCTTTTAGCCATATTCCTTTCTAAGAGGCCTGCTGAGTCACACCTGCAAACAAAATTTCCCTGACCAGGTATTGTTAACCTGATGTGGTGTGATTTACTTCCCATCTGATTCTGGGATAGCATCATGTAAGAGACAGGAGACTCCATTATCTTTTAACTCAGCATTCTTTTCCCCTAACTCCAAGTTTTTAAACAAAGCTTAAATTTTCCAAATAGCTGTCAACTAAAGAATCTCAAAAACCCACCATTGTAGGCGTCTACTTTAAGATCACCTGGGCTTTTGTGAGCAAACTAATGTATACCTTTCATGTATTGATTTATTATTTTACCCATAATTCTTGTCCCCATGAATGTCTAAAACTACACTGTAATCTGGATGCCTCAGGCACGTTGGTTCTCAAGACCTCTTGAGAACTTGGTCTCCAAGCCACAGTGACACATATTTGACTCTGAATAAGTCTTTTAAAATTATTTTATAGAGTTTCAATTTTTCCATTGACAAATTTCTAAGGTATTTTTCTTTCTCCAGGAACCAATTTCATCCCCTTGGAGATTTCACCTACATTGAGAATACATAGTTTAAGCTAAGGCCATTGGTGTTGAGAGCCTTGGATTCTCAACTAAAAAAATTAGTATGGTATCATCAAACTCAGTTTTAAGTGTATGGAAGCACCTAACACAGTGCTTGGTTGTGTAATTTATTATTAGTTCAAGTAATATTTTTTGAATATTAACCACATACATGTAACAGATAATGGTGGTAGATACTAGGGATACATTGCCAAATACACATTAATACACTCAAAAAACTTACAGTATAAATAGGTAGGTAAGCATGTAGGCAGATAATTTTAATATAATATGGCAAGTGCTGTTATAATAGTGGTCATAGAAGAGGGATATTAGCTTAGTTTTCCCATGTGTCCTTGACCCATGGGAACAGATACATTTCATTATAAAAGATGAATGCAGTGTAAATCTGGAAGAGGCATCATGATATATGAGACAGAAAGAGAATAATCTAAGTGAGGAAAATGGCATTTGCAATGAGGACTTGAAATTATGAGCTGTTATTATGTGACGTTTGTAGCAGTAAAAGTAATTTGGAATATTTAAGACATTGGCTTAAAGGGGCAGTGTTCTGAGAGATGAAGTTGGGTATAGGTGAAAGGCAAGTCACAGAGGGCCAAATCTACTATGTATAATTATATATATGTATATATATTTGAGACAGAACCTCAAGCTATCACCCTGGGTAGAGTGCTGTGGCATTACAGCTCACAGCAACCTCCAATTCCTGGGCTCAAGCGATCTCCTGCCTCTGCCTCCCAAGTGGCTGAAACTACAGGTGACTGCCACAATGCCTGACTATTTTTTGGTTGCCACCATCATTGTCATTTGGTGGGTCCGGGCTGGATTTGAACGTGCCAGCTCAGGTGTATGTGGCTGGCGCCTTAGCCGCTTGAGCCACAGGCGCAGAGCCATATGTACCATTTCTTAGAGCTTGCATTGTATTCTTTTCATCAGTGGTTCTTAACTTTTCCACTAAAGTACCTCTGACAGTAGAGATTGCTATAATGCTGCATTGTTTTTCTTTTTTTATCATGTAGCTTAAGATTTCATGTGAATTTTGGATTCTACTTCACTATGTATATGGTTAGTTACTTGCTAGTTAAAATGCTTTCAAAAATATCCAAGTATGGGGGAAGAGCAGGATGGCAGACAAGAAAGATCTCTGGTCTGAGCTTTCCTAGTATGGCTGGGGAAAGAAAGATAACCATGTTATACCTGGCATGGGGATTTTACCTGGAGTTGGGGCCCGGCATGCATGCCATGGTGGTGATGTATTGGAGACAGTGTGGGATCCAGAGCAGTGGAGATCTGATACATTAGGCAAGTTTTTGTGAGCCAGTGGGAAGGCTGGCCCCTCCACAGAGGTCTGGGGAAAGGAGGAAGCCTTTTTGCAGTTTTCATTTCTGGGGGAAGGTGCACATTGAGTGGAAAACTTGGAAGAGTGGGTGGACTCAAACAGTATATGGCAGCCTGATTTGAGTGCCAGTGGAGTGGATTTGCCATTGGTTTGTGGGCAGGTGAGGCAGCCATAATGTGGGAAGTTCATGAGAAAGTGCTGAGGGTAGGCCTCTTACTAGGGGCCTACTGAATGTCTGTATTAGTTCTGCCTGCTGGGATTATACCTGCACTGTTGGGACAGACTCAGGAATGCCAACATTCTTCAAGAACTATTGTCAGGGGGCAGGGAGAGACCTGTCTCTGAAGGATTCTGGAGAGCTTTAAGACCCCAACCCAGCAGGGTCTGAATGCTGAGATAATAATCAGGTGATTACCTGGACAATGAAGTTGGGAAACAGGTCTATGCCTGGGAACTAGAGAGAGGTTACTGGCTGTGTTCTCTGTCTCCTAAAAAAAAAAAAAAAAAAAAAAAAAAAAACTCACAGCGCTACCTAGTGTCCCAGCATTGTATGTATGTATATATATTCCTATTCAGCATAGTCCCTCCTGATATATATATATATATATATATATATATATATATATATATATATATATATAATTTTTTGTTAGTATTTTTTTTCCTTCTCTATGTTGCTGAGGTTGCTTATTTTTAGCTATTGGAGCTTTTTTTTTGTTTGTTTTTTGAAGTGTTTTGATTTTTGATAATTTGTTGGTTGGTTGTATTCTTTTTTTTTTTGAGACAGAATCTCACTTTGTCACCCTTGGAAGAGTTCTGTGGTGTCACAGCTCACAGTAACTTCCAACTCCTGGACTTAAGCGATTCTCTTGTCTCAGCCTCCCAAGTAGCTGGGACTACAGATGCCTGCCACAATGCCTGGCTATTTTTTTTTGTTGCAGTTTTTGGCGAGGCCTTGGTTTGAAAATGCCACACTTGGTCTATGGGGCTGGCACCCTATCCACTAAGCCACAGGCGCCACCTGGTTGGTTCTATTCTTAACTTCCATTTTTACTTTCATCAAAAGCAAGGACTCCTATATTTTTTGGTTATCATATTTTAGCCTCATTTATTCTTTCTCTCTATTTTACTCCTCTTCATTCTCTCTTTGGATAGTGACTCTTCTACTTTTCTCATCTCTCCCCCATCAATCACTCATGTAAGAGCTAAGATATGCCCTCCTTTTTAATTTTTTAGGTCTTTCTTTTTTATTTTGTTTTGTGTCTTCCCTCTCTCTCCTTTATTTGATTCAATGGTATTTTATTTTTAATTTGCTTTATGTATTCTTATTTTCATATAATTTTTCTTTTTTTCTATTCCTTTTTTTTTTTTTTTTTGCTGAGAGCTGCAGTGACACAGCTGTAGTTTGGTATGTAGGTCACAGCAGTGATCTGGTTCAAGGAAACCAAGAGACCCTTCTGCCTTTGGCTCTAGGAAGAAAATATTGGCAAGGCTACACTGAAGAATTTTTCTATTTCTTTTCTAGTCTTATTTAATTTTTCCTTTTTGTGTTTTGCTTTTACTCTTTTCCTTCCCTTCTTATTTTTGGCAGAGGAAAAGTCTGGTTCTTCTTAGGCTGGTAAGGAGTGCCTGATTTCAGGGAAACCATCCTGACCAGCTCCTCAAAATTGTTTAGTTATAGGCATGGCCTTAATATCATGCAGATCAATACCATTTCTTTCATCACTTTCATTTTTTTTTCCTTTCCTCCTTCTCTCATGTTCTTAATTTTTTTATTCTTCCCCCTTCATTTATTTTCTTTTCTTTTGATCTTTCCTCATTTTTACTTCTTTCTTTCTTTTTATTTTGTTTCTCTCTGCTTTCTCTTTACTCTTCACCTCTTTTTGGCTTCATAATAAGAGGCCTCTTCAACACCTAAGCTCAGAGACAAAGTGATTTGATGTATAGAAAGAAGTGAGAAGAGAAAAGTAGCATAAGGAGGTGAACAAGAATAAAGCACACATGCGGAGGAACCCACAGAAAAATTTGGGCAACATGAAAAAAACTAAAACAGATCAACTATTCCAAGGGACCATGAGGCAGCTATCACAGAAGACTCCACCTATATAGAATTGATGGATTTGACAGAAAGGTAATTTAAAATATGTATGATAAAGATAATAAAGGGAATGGACAAGAGAATGAAAAGATAAAACCAAAAGTCAGACAAGAGATATATAGAATATGGAAAAGATATGGCGGAGCTTAAGGAAATGAAGGAAACACTCAGGGAATGTAAAAATGCACTAGAAAGTATCAAAATAGATTAGACCAGGGAGAAGAAAGAACGTCAAAGCTAGAAGATATTGTGTTTGAGTTAACCCAGGTTGTGAAAGTGGCAGAAAAGAAGAGAGAGAAAGCAGAACTGGTGCTTAGAGAATTATGCTACTCTAAGAAGTGTTCAAACTTACAAATATAAGGATCCCTAAAGGGGAAAAAATTGTTCCAAAGGAATGGAAGCCTTACTGGATACTATCATAAATGAAATCTTCCCAAGTTTTAACCCACCAGCTCTGGTATATGGGGTCAGCATCCCACTACTTTGAGCCACAGGAATCCCAACACACTCCTTTCAGGTGGATATTGAACCCCAGGTCATCTCAACTCTAACAGAGTTTCTCCATGATACATTATAATGACCTGTCCAAAGTCAAGATGAAAGAGAAAATTCTGCAAGCAGCCAGGAGTAAACACCAATAGACCTACAGGGTCAGAGTCATTAGGATGACAGCAGAATTTTCAACTGAAACTTTCCAAAACAGAAGAGCATAGTCATCCACTTTCAACATTCTTAAACAAAATAATTTTAAGCCCAGAATTCTGTGTCCTGCTAAAATAAACTTCAAAAGTAATGGAGAAATCAAATCTTTTGTGGATATACAAGTAGTGAGGAAATTTACCACCCGAAGACCGGCTGTACAGGAAATAATTAGACCTATTCTCAATACTGAACATCACAATAGACTACCAGAAAAGTAAATGTCCAAAAGCTAAAGGTCAAACTGTAGCTTCCACAATGGCACAAACAATAGAACTACATGAGACTTTCACAAAATAAGATGAATAAAATTCTACTACACTTATCAATTCTCTCAATAAATGTCAATGGATTTAATTCCCCACTGAAGAGGCAAAGGATGAGTGATTGGATAAAAAAGTTAAGAATGGCAAAGATAGATACTTCATGCTGGCCAAGGGAGCAATATAAGAAGAAGACATTTCAATTTTAAATATTTATGCATCCAACTTGAATGCTCCCAGATTTACAAAACAGACCTGGAGGGGTCTGAACAATATGATATCTCATAACATCATAGTAGCCAGGGACTTTAGCACCCCCTCTAACAGAACTGGACAGATCCTCTAAATGGAATATAAACAAAGACATAAAGGACCTAAATGTGACCCTAGAACAAATGGGATTATTAGACATATGCAGAACAAACTCTTCCAAAGCTAAACAATATACATTTTTCTTATCAGTCTGTGTAACATACTCCAAAATAGATCACATCCTAGGACACAAATCAAACCTCAGCACAATTAAAGGAATAGACATTATACCGTGTCTTCTCAGACCACAAAGCAATAAAGGTAGAACTCAACTGCAACAGAAAAGTTCATCCTCACACAAAGGCATGAAAATTAAACAACTTTATGCTGAATGATAGTTCAGTTCAGGAAGAGATAAAAGAAGAAATTGTTAAATTACTTCACCATAACAAGATTTTAGACACAAAATACCAAAGCCCATGGGAGACAGCAAAAGCAGTTTTAGGAGGAAAATTTATAGCATTAGATGCCTACATTTGAAAAACATAAAGAGAGCTTAGCAACAAACTCACAAACCATCTTATGATACAGAAAAAAGAACAATCCATCCCTAAACTCAACAGAAGAAAAGAAATAACCAAATTAAATCAGAGATTAATGCAATTGAAAACAAAGCAATCATTCAGAAAATTAATGAAACAAAAAGTTGTTTTTTTAAAAATATGAATAAAATCAATAAATATTTAGCCAGGTTAACTAGAAACAGAAAAGTAAAATCTCTAGTAACCTCAATCAGAAATGATAAAGGGGAAATAACAACAGATAACACAGAGATATTATCTCTGAGTGCTATAAGAAACTGCATGCCCATAAAATTGACAACGTGGAGGAAATGGATCAATACTTGGAATCACACCCTCTGCCTAGACTTAAATAACAAGAAACAGAATTCCTAAACAGGCCAATTTAAAGCATTGATATAAAAGAAACAATAAAAAAATCTCCCAACAAAAAATGCCCTGGTCCAGATGGGTTCACACCAGAATTCTATCAACCTTTAAAGAAGAGCTTATACTCTTACTGCAGAAATTATTCCAAAAACTTGAGAAGGAGGAAATCTTCCCCAACATATTCTACAAAATAAACATCATCCTGATACCAAAACCAGGAAAAGACCCAACTAAAAAGGAGAACTTCAGACCAATTTCACTAACGAATATAGATGCAAAAATTCTCAATAAAATTCTAGTTAATAGATTACAACTTCTCATTAAAAAAAGTCATACATCATGATCAAGTAGGTTTCATCCCAGGGAGGCAAGGCTGGTTTAACATATTCAAGTCCATAAATGTAATTCATCATATCAATAGAAGCAAAAACAAAGAGCGTATGATCCTCTTAATAGATGCAGAAAAAGCATTGATAAAATACATCATCCTTTTCTAATTAGAAAATAGGCATAGGTGGCACATTTTTTAATCTGATTGAAGCCATCTATGACAAACCCACAGCTAATATTATACTCAATGAAGTGAAAGTGAAAGCTTTTACACTTATACAGAAGCCAGAGAAGGATGTCCTCTATCACTATTACCATTTAACATAGTGGAAGAAGTTCTAGCCAGTGCAATCAGGCAAGAGAAGGATATGAAGGGTATCCAAATGGGGGTAGAGCAGGTCAAACTCTCCCTCTTTAGTGATGATATGATCTTATATGTAGAAAACCCTAGAGATTCAACCACATGATTCCTCAAAGTGATCAAGAAATATAGTAACATCTTAGGGTATAAAATTATTGTCCACAAATCAGTAGCCTTTGTATACATCAACAACAGCCACATTGAGAAGATAATCAATGATTCAATTTCCTTTACAGTAGCTTCAAAGAAAATGAAATACCTAGGAATATACCTAACAAAAGAGGAAAAGGACCTCTATAAAGAATGTTATGAAACCCTAAGAAAAGAAATGGCATAAGATATTAACAAATGGAAGAACATACCATGCTCCTGGTTTAGAAGAATCAACATTGTTGAAATATCTATACTTCCCAAAGCAATATATGAACTTACAAACTATCTATAAATCTATAATCTAAAAAATAATTTTATTCAATGCCATCCCTATTAAAATACCAATATCATACTTTCAAGTCTTGGAAAAAATAATTCTTCACTTTGTGTGGAACCAGAAAAAACCCTGTATAGCTAAGGAAATTCTTAGTAATAAAAACAAAGCCAAGGGGCATCAGCCTACTAGATGTTAGACTGTATTACAAGCCCATAATGATCAAAAATAGCATGGCATTGGCCCAAAAATAGAAACATAGACATTTGGAACCAAATGGAAAACCATGAGATGAAACGAACATCTTACAGTCATCTAATCTTTGATAAACCAAAGAACATATAGTGGGGGAAAGAACTCCTATTCAATAAATGGTGTTGGGAGAACTGGATAACCACATATAGAAAACTGAAACTTAACCCACATCCCTCACCACTTACAAAAATCAATTCAAGATGGATAAAAGATTTAAATCTAAGGCTTAAGACAATAAAAATTCTCTAAGAAAATGTGTGAAAAACACTTGAAGATATTAGCCTCAGGAAAGATTTTATGAGGGAGACTTCAGTGGCAACTGCAACAACATTAAAAATAAACAAATGGGACTCAATTAAACTGAAAATCTTCTGTAAAGCTAAGGAGACAACAGCCAAAGCAAACAGACAATGTTCAGAATGGGAAAATAATTTGCATATTATGAATCAGACAAAAACTTTATAGAAGATCTACAGAGGATCTAGAGGATCACAAAAAATACCTAACAATCCCATATATCACTGGGCAAGAGAAATGAATAGAACCTTCTCTAAAGAAGACAGACGAATGGCTAACAAACATATGCAAAAGTGCTCATTATTCCTAATTATCAGGGAAATGCAAATCAAAACCATCCTGAGATATCACCTAACCCCAATGAGAATGGCCCACATTGCAAAGTCTCAAAGCTGCAGATGCTGGTGTGGATGTGGAGAGAAGGGAACACCTTTACACTGCTGGTGGGACTGCAAGCTAATGCAACCTTTTAGGAAGGAAGTATAGAGAATCTTCAAAGAACTCAAATTAGACCTGGGCCCATTTGATCCTTCAATCCCATTACTGGGCATCTACCCAGAAAAAAATCATTTTATCATAAGAACATTTGCACTAGACTGTTTATCATAGGTCAATTTGCAATTGCCAAATTGTGGAAACAACCTAAATGCCCACCAACCCAGAAATGAATTAATAGGCTGTGAGATACATGTATCTCACACAATATTCTTTGTAAAATATCACAAGAATGGAGAAGCAAGAATCCAATGTACTCAATTCTAATATGAAGGCAGGGGGTGACCTGGTGGGGGTAGTGGAATAAGGGAGTGGGCAGTGGGGAGGCTGTGGGGGTCATGGTGTATGGCACGCCTCTTTGGGGTGGGACACAAGTATAATAGGTACTTTACCTAACAAATGCAACCAGTGTAAACTGGTTCTCTGTACCTTCAATAAATCCCAACTAATAGAAAAAAAAGAAGAAAATCCAATTACAATCAATGGTTTTATCTCTATATGTGTGGTAATAAGGATGTCTGGATTTGAGAGGTAAATATAGTTTCAGATTATGAGGAAATTTTCAAAAAGTAGTAGAAAAATAAGGATATGGTCACACCACTTCCTCTTTAAATAGAATATTCAGATGTCAAAAAGGGATAATTTTGGAAAAGGCAAGAGTTGGGAATAATCAGGAGGCCACTGTAATAGTTCAAAGGGGAAAGAAGTTTAGTTATACAGCCAATGGGGGCTGGGAGATAGGGGCCTTTTTCTTCCCTTACAGGAATGTCACTGAGGTCCTTGAGAAACACATTCCTGACAAGAAGCTTTAAAAATAATTTGTGTCAAAGGAGAAAGATGGGATTTACAATTAGAAGTTTTCCAAAGTTAAATGTTCTAAGAAAAGATGAATGGGTGTCTAGAGTCAGGAGGAAACCTGTTCAAAATTCAGTCAAAGAGAGGGGAAACTTAAGGACATCTTTGTCAGTTACAAAGATTATATTTTAAAGTTGACCCTGAATATGTGTGTGAAATAATAAGGGAAAGAGGGAGATGCAAAAAGAAAATAGTCAACATATAAGCTAACATTATGTATATACACTACAAGTAAGTAGAAAAGACAAATAATTCCATGGCCTTGAGCCCATATGTATCATTTTTGCTTTTTTGCTTTGAAAAGATTACTTTATTCAGAAGCAATGCTGTTTGGAATGCTGTTGCAGTGGGCAATTGTGATTGACATTCTACAGACTTGACAGGCTTGTGGATGATGTGCTGGCAAAAGCATGCTGTGGACAATGATTAATCTATGTTCAGAATATATGCATCTATTTCAGTAAAAACAAATCTCTGAACCTTGTAATGCAAAAGTCCAATACAGTCAACCTGTTTATCAATCGGCTGGTTGATTCTACTCCACACTAGAAAAGTGATAACAGAAGTTCAAGATCAATCTCTTCTGTGGACAAATTCCATACCAAGCAGTAGCAGTAGCTGAGTCATATGTGGTAGGAAAATGTCCACATTTTGAACTAAAAGACTCTATCCATGCCACCAGGGACACTTTGCACATGGGCTAATTAATCTAATGGTGGTGGCTGGGGAAGAGGAGTGACTGACATGTGGAATTTTGTCTGTTGGATTATTGGCAGCTCCTTTTGGTGAATATGTGTATGGGACAGAAATAATTTTGTAGTATGTGCTCATTGTGGGAGGGCCAGCCACTTAGATCGGTCTTAGTCTGAGATTGATCTCCTAATCCTGTTCCTTCCGGCTAAAGCATCATTATTTGTTTATGAATCATCCATCTCTCAGTCCAGACAAAGCTGACAATAAAAGGTATTACCATATATACTCAAGTATAAGCCGAGTTTTTTCGGCACAAATTTTGTGCCAAAAAACCCGAACTTGGCTTATACTTGGGTCATACAGGTTATTTGATTCAGTGATTGTGATTTAGCTTGATTACCTGTTAAGCTATGGTTTTCTGCGCTTTATTTAAAGTTTCAAAGTTGTTGCTATTAATAGTTTACAGTTTTTCTTTAGCAATAAATATTGAAAAGCATTTAACTTACTGATTCCTCAATTATTGTAATTGTTTTGGGTATATATTTTTATTTTTGAAATTTACCAGTGGCTGCTGCATTTTCCACCTCGGCTTATACT
>CAUYPK010162621.1:0-21151 GCA_963574355.1 Loris lydekkerianus | reverse complement strand
TCCACTTCATTCTGGCTAAGTCTTGGAAGGTGATGTGCTTCCAAGTATTGGTCAATTTCCTTCAGATTTTCATATTTCTGAGTATAAAGTTTCTTGTAATATTCATTAAGGATTTTTTGAATTTCTGAGGAGTCTGTTGTTATTTCGTCTTTGTCGTTTCTGATTGATGAGATTAGAGATTTTACGCTTTTTCTCTGATTAGGTTGGCCAAAGTTTTATCTACTTTATTGACCTTTTCACAAACCAACTTTTTGATTTTTTGATCTGTTGTATAATTCTTTTGTTTTTAATTTCATTTTATTCTGCTCTAATTTTGGTTATTTCTTTTCTTCTTCTGTGTTTGTGGTTGGAATGTTCTTCCTTTCCCAGTTGCTTGAGATGTCCCATTAAGTTGTTAACTTCCTCTCTTTCCTTCCCTTGAGGAAGGCTTGCAGTGCTATAAATTTCCCTCTTAGAACTGCCTTTGTGGCATCCCAGAGGTTCTGATAATTTGTGTCTTCATTGTTGTTTTCTTCCAAAAATTTGGAAATTTCTTTCTTAATCTCATATCTGATCCAGCTATCATTCAGCATAAGGTTATTTAACTTTCATGTTTTTGTATGAATATGCAGATTTCTGTTGTTACTCAGCTCAACTTTTTTTCCATGGTGTTCCGAGAAGATGCAAGGAATAATTTCTATTTTTTAAAATGTACTGAGGTTAGCCTTGTGACCTAAGATGTGATCGATTTTGGAGTAAGTTCCATGGGCTGATGAAAAGTATGTGTATTCAGATTTGTTGGGACGAAATGTTCTATAGATGTCTGCCTAATCCAAATATTGGATGGTTAGGTTTAAATCTAAAATTTCTTTGCTCAGCTTCTTGCTGGAGGATCGATCCAACATTGCCAAAAGAGTGTTGCAATCTCCAACTATTATGGAGGTGGAGGAAATCAAGTTGCTCGTGTCAGTTAGAGTTTCTTTTACAAATTGAGGTGCATTCTGGTTGGGTGTATAGATATTAATAATTGAAATCTCATCATATTGAGTATTACCCTTACCAAATATGAAGTGACCGTTCTTGTCCTTCCTTACTTTTGTTGGTTTAAAGCCTATTGTATCTGTAAATAAAATTGCAACACCTGCTTTTTTCTGATTACCATTTGCCTAAAATATAGATGACCATTTTTTCACCCTGAGTCTATATTTGTCTTTTAATGTAAGATGTGACTCTTGTATGCACAAAATATCTGGCCTGAGTTTTTGTATCCATTCAGCTAACCTATGCCTCTTTAGAGGACAGTTTAAGCCATTCACATTAATGGAGAATATTGATAAGTCTGTTAAAATTTTGGGTATCCAATTTTTCAAACATCCATTGGACATTTTTAATCCTTTTGCCAGTGTGCAATTTGGAGTTATATCAAAAGTGTCTGAGTGAGTTTACTTTTGTGGTAGAGGATTGGGTTGGTCATTATGGAGGATAGATCTGAGAATATCTTGAAGAGCTTGTTTGGTTTTGGCAAATTTCTTCAACATATGAATGTCATTAAAGTATTTAATTTCTCCATCATTAATGAAACTCAGCTTAGCTGGATACAGTATCCAGCATTGAATGTTATTTTGCTTTAGGAGGTTAAAAGTCAATGACCATCCTCTTCTGGCTTGAAAGTTTCAACAGAGAGATCTGCAGTCATTCTAATATTCTTCCCTTTGTAGGTAATGATTTTCTTATGTCTGGCTGCTTTGAGAATTTTCTCCTTCATATTAACTTTAGCGATGTTAATTATGACATGTTTTGGGATGTCTTATTGGCGTTGTGTCATGCTGGGGTTCTGAACCTGTCTGCTATCTGAATTTCAGAATCTCTTGGCATGTCTTGAAAATTCTTTCATAATTTCATGGAGAAGGGGCTCTATGCCTAGTGACACCACTTCATTGGTTTCAGGGATTCCAATGAGTCAGATATTAGCCTTCTTTTAATTATCCCAGAGCTCTCTAAGAGAATGATCCATTTTTGCTCTCCATTTCTCTTTCTCTTTGAGAGTTTAGAAGCATTTAAAGGCTTTGTCTTCAATGTCAGTAATCCTTTTTTCTGCTTGCTCCACTCTGTTACTGAGGGATTCTAATATATTTTTCAGATCTTTGAGGGCTGCAAATTCTTGCTTCAGTGTGCCTAAGTGTTTAGTGGTTTTGTCTTTAAATTTGTTAAATTCTTGAGACAACTTTCGAATTTCTCCTCGAATTCCTAATTCCAACTTTTGAATTGCTGCTCAAAGTTCTAATTCCACATTTTCCTCTACTTTATTAATCTTGTTTGCGATCCAAATTCTGAGTTCGATTTATGACATCTCAGCCTGTTGTTTATGAATGGGATCTTCAATTACATCTGCCATATCTTTCCTTGGGGGGGGGTGTTGATCTATTCTGGTTATTCGTGTTACCAGAGTTTTCCCACTTATTCCAACATATGATTGTTTTATTCCCTTTGATTTTTCCCGTGGAGCTTTGTCGAGGACTTGTACAGTGCTGTGGCCTGAGAAACTGGGGCCCTGTTAGGTGTGGAGGGGGTAAGTGATTCTGTCTTGTTTTCATCTGGTTTCTGTTCAACCCAAGTGAAATAGTTACTATGGGTTGAAGTCTCAGCTGTGGAGAAATACCAGCAATTAAGTCACCCTGCCCACCACAGGCAATGATTGGAAAAGGAAATCAATCCTTCCTACAACCACACACCTAGGGCACCACCTGAATAGGCCGCAGTCGATTAGCTCAGTTCAAAAGGTCCAAATCAGTTGACTCAGTCAGCACCTATCTAGGGGGGGAGAATTTAAAAGTTCTCTAGGAATTGGATCACAGGGGTCTGGTGACTACTGTGCTATGGCTTGCTCCCGTGCTGTATGTACTCAGAAGGATCCACCCAGTAAATATATCAGTTTTGGAAGGTTGATGCCTCCTTCACCACCTTGCACCTCTGTCACACCCAGTCACTGATAGCCTTGAAATTGGCTGACCCAGTTGCCTGTAGTTAAAAGATACTCCAGGGGTTTGCACCTGCCTGAATCTCAAGGAAATTTGCCAGGCCTCTGCACTCTGCCTTTATCTATTAATAGCAGGAAGAGGTGAGGCCTGACAGCCTCAGGTATTTGATGAAGTTTGTGGGGTGTTCACTCAGGTCCAGCCCTGCCCCTGACTGATGTTACTGACAGAACAGAACAGAACAACTTTGTGGGATTTTTTTTTCTATTCTTGCTAAGTTCCCCTGCAGAAGAGAAGCTATTTTGAGTTCCAAAGCTTTTTCTTTGTTCCTCCATGTTTTTATTCCATTACCTGTCAGTTCTGTCCTGCTTCCTTCTTTTTGTCTTTAGGTTGATGATCCCCTGAGGGCCAGGTGCATCTTAGGCTCAGTAAAGTGGTCCTCTGGATCAGCCCTGTTCTGGGAAGTTCCCATGTCTGTGAGTCGGTACCACTTCAGACAAATTCTTTACTCATGGGTCGTTGGTGGCCTCCTCTGGTTGCCCAGGGAAACAAGGGGTGTGGCTTCAGAATATCCTGGAATGAGCCATATTGCTGCGAAAAGGCAGCTGCTACTCCAAGCCTCAGGGAACTGTTGCTCTGTTGTGGATCCTCTCAGCTGACTGTCCTCTCCTCACTCCCATACCCCAGAGTCAACACTGACCAGCTGCAGTTTACGCACTGTCCACACCCGTCGAGAAAACACCCAAGAGTCTGGACTCCTCCATGACAGGTTTCCAGACCTCAGAGTGAGAGTGGAGGAGAGTGCTGGGAGCTCAGAGTTGAAGGTAGAGAATACATACAGTTTTACACAGTTTTATGCCTGGCCATATTGTGGCTAAAAGACTGCTGCTGTTCCATGCCTCAGGGAACTGCTTCTCTGGTGTGGTTCCTTCTCAGCCAACCATCCTCTTCTCGCTCCTATCCCCTAGAGTCAGCTCTGACCAGGTGCAGTTTAGGCACTGTCCAAATCCCTCAAGAAATCACCCAAGAATCTGAACTCCTGGGGGACAGGCCTCCAGACCTCAGAGTGAGAGTGGAGGGGAGTGCTGGGAGCTCAGAGATGCAGGTAGAGAATATATACGGTTTTACACAGTTTTATGCCTGGCTGTATTGCTGCTAAAAGACAGCTGCTGTTCCGTGCCTCAGGGAATTGCTGCTTTGATGTGGTTCCCTCTCAGCCAACCGTCCTCTCCTCGCTCCTTTGCCCCAGAGTCAGCACTGACCAGCTGCAGTTTAGGCACTGTCCACACCCCTCGAGGAATCACCTCAAAATCTGAACTCCTGGGGGACAGGCCTCCAGACCTCAGAGTAAGAGTGGAGGGGAGTTTTGCGAGCTCAGAGTTTCAGGTAGAGAATATATACAGTTTTATGCCTGGCAGTAGAACACCACAGAACCCTAGTAGGGGAGGTTGGTCCAGCTTTTAGAGGGTCTCTCCCGTGGAATGTAGTGGGAGGACCTTTGACCTCTACCCATTTGTTTGTGGCTCACTCTAAGCCATTTTCTTGGGGGAGGGGACTCCTGTCCACTTGGTGATGGATTTTGTACCTTTTGTTTGTATCCTTGTGGTCGGAGCTCACCTCAGTGGGGTTGATGTGCATTCTTCAACCTTCTCTTGTTTCAGATCAAATCCACCAGGTTACTTGCTAAATTTTTGTCCTTTAACTCTCCTGCACGGGAGCCTCTGTGGAAAGCTGGCTTCAGTCAGCCAGCTTGTCTCTGCCTAGCAAATTCTTTAGAGCAGTCAGAGGAGTGAAATTTCATGGCATGCATGTGCTGGGTTCTGTCTGTACTAGGTGCTGGAATTTCTGCAGTAAACAAGATGAAGCATGCAGACCTGCCTTCCAGTAATAGATCTCTTAAACAAATCAATGACAAGCACTGCAATTGAAAAAAAAAAAAAAAAAACAAACAAACAAAAAAAAACAATAAAAATGCTTCCAATAATAAAAGCCCAAGACCAGATGACTTCACATTAGAATTCTATCACACCTTCAAAGATGAACTTGTACCTATACTAAAGATCTTAATTCAAAACTTTGAAAAGGAAGAAACTTTTCCCAACACTTTCTATGAAGCAAACATCACCTTGATTCCAAAAACCAGGAAAGAACTCAACCATAAATGGGAACTACAGGCCAATCTCACTAATAAATATGAATGCAAAAATACTCAACAAAATCTTCTCTAATAGATTACAGCTACTCATTACATAAATTGTACATCATGATCAAGTAGACTTCATCCAAAGGATGCAAACTTGGTTTAACATACATGAATCCATAAATGTAATACACCATATCAATAGAAACAAAAACAAAGACCTTATCATCCTTTCAATAGATGGAAAGAAAGCAGTTGACAAAATTCAGCACCGATTTCTAACAAGGACTTTTAAGAAAATAGGTATAATTGGCAAATTTCTTAAGCTGATTGAAGCCATCTATGACAAACCCACAGCTAACATCATACTGAATGCTGTAAAACTGAAAGCTTTTCCACTTAGAACTGGAACCACTACTATCACCATTATTATTTAAAATAGTTGTGGAAGTTCTAGAAAAACAAGGTTTCTGAACATACCCATAGATGTTGTGATTTGACAAGGATTTGCTGACGAACACCAATATTTGTTGTAATCATCCAAACTGAATAAAAGCATGAGTCAGTGATCCCTCATTGTGCCTGAAGTTGTAAAAAGGTGTAGCTTATACTGAACGTGTCATGCAGTTCTGTCTAGATTTAAAATAATGAAGTGGCTGGACACAATTACTTTGTAAATCCTAGATTTGAAAAATTTTTCAAGCATGTTTTATTAATGCCTGTATTTATTTTCTAAAAGTATAAGTTGTTTATTTTTGTTATTTTTATTATTTTTGATCTGGCAATTTTCTTTTTATTATGTAGTGTTAAAGTAAAATGCACAAGGTTTTGGTAAAGAAACATGAATTAGAAAACAACACACTGGCTTCTTCCAGTACACCAGCAACTAGATAAAAAACAATTAGTCATCAATATAATGAAGATTATTTATCATTCATTTTCCTATGTAGTAAAGGAAATCCACCACATTGCACAAGTGTAATTTGTGGTGAAACATTACCAAATAAAGCTGTGGTTTCTAGCAAGTTAAAGGGATATATATTTACAATGTAGACATTTCTACATGTCTGAAAAGCCCGTGGAATATTTCAAACTACTTGCACTCAGTAGTACTAAACAAGCAAAAATATAGATCACATATGCAACAATATGAGATAAAGCACAAGAAACATGTTATGCAGTTGTAGAAATTGTTACTAGGAAAATGAAATCTCACACAATTGCAGAATCTATTATTTTACCGGTCTGCTGAGCAATTGTATAAACAATGTTTGGAGAAGAGTATAAAAAGGAAATTTGAAAAATTCCACTTTGGGATAATACAGCTTCTTGGCATGTTAAGGATTTATCTGAAAATGTAAAATTTCAAGTAATTTGCCACTTCAAAGAAGTAAACATGTTTACAATTCAGTTGAATGAATCTACTGATAACAGCGGTAAACCCCAACTTTTAGCGTTCAGTAGAATTGTCTATAAAGAAGAAATCATAGAACACTTTTTATTTTGTAGACCACTACAAACAAAAACAAAGGGCCAAGATCGTCTAGATTTGATTGATAATTTTAATTTGAGTAACTTGTCCTGAGATTCATGCATATGTATTTGTATGGATGGAACCTAATCTATGATAGGAGGCTTTAAAAGAATTTGTTACATTTGTGTAAAAAGGAATCCAAAAATTGTTTTTACAAACTGTTTTCTTCACAGAGAAGTGTTACCATCAAAATCATTAGTGCCTACACTACAAAAGGTCTTAGACAACACTATTATAATTCTTAATTATATAAAAAGTAGGTCATTGCAATCAATGTTATATGCAGAATTATATTCCTCAATGAATGGTTCTCATAAGAAGCTCGTACTGCACTTGGAAGAGATGGTTATCTCAGGATGAGTTTTATCAAGATTTTAAGAACTAAAATAAGTATCAACCTTTTTAAAAACAAAAACTTTAAATTAGGCAGTTTACTTTGTGAAGAGGTTTCTGTAATGAAGTTGCATTTCTTGCAGATATTCAGTGTTTGAATACTCTTAATAACAGTATGCACTAAAATCATGAAAATATTCTTGTATCTACAAATAAAATTAATGCTTTCAGAGAAAAATAAATGCTCTAGAAAGAAGGGATTAAAAAAGAAAATGGAAGCCCTAAAGTAAGATGGCTGACTACTGGGAGCTTTTGATAGAGGCTCCTGACCAGAGGGAGAGATAATGGACAGAATTGACTTAAAGAAACTGAATATGGGGAGCTAAGCTAAGAAAGAAGATAGATAAATGCCCATCATTTCTGCTGAGGCAAGCTGTGATTCCAAAAAAACAAATTTCAGGTACAAATCCCATCACCAAGAGAATAAGAGACCCCCTCCCCCAAAATAGATGCTTACTGTGTACTCTCTTCAGGGAACAAAAGACCTTTTACTTTACCCCAGTGGGAGAGAGCCACTAAACACCAGGCATCTTTCTCCAAAGAGGTCCCTATTTTCATCCTAGACATCATCCTGCCTAGCATAAAATTGAACAAATATTTTCCATGCAATTCTGAACTCCCAGTCCACCCTTCCCCACCTCACCTGGAAGTCTGAAGGCCTGCGCCTTGTAGAACCCAGAGTGTTGAGAAATTCCTTGAGAGACCTGAGCATTGTGTGCAATGCTGGACTGCAGAGCAGACAGTGATGTGAGTGGAAGTTGGTGGGGGCATGAGGAGAGAGAAAAAATGTGGGAGAAAGGGATATGCTGTGGTGTGTCAATACACAGGGGTGGAGGCACTCACTCCCCAGGACAGACTTGGTGGTGCACTTCCCTATCTTTGCTCACTGGAGGAAGCCAGGCTTCAGCCCCCAGGTTTTTGTCATGGAACTGCTTGTGGATCCCTACAATTTGGTTGCCGGAGACCCTTTGAACTCTCCCTGTTGAGCAATGATTATACCAACCAGGACAGTAGGCTAAGAACACTGGACCTGGGCTTTCCACCTGGGAACCCTCCAAGGTTAAGCAATGGTTTTATTGTAGTGAGATGAACTGATTCTCCTCTTGAGTCCCAGGGGTGGGGCACTGAAATAGCTTATATCTCTCCTCAGCTGAGATTTAAGCCTAATACTGTGACTCTGTAGGGTTGGATATAGGCTGGTTTACTAAAGGACAGAGACAGCTAGTGCAATCACATCAAGAAGGTCCTCAGAGACTCTGGCTGCAGCTCTGAAAGAGACCTTTGTAAAGCTTTAGGGGGAAATTCACAATCACTAGCCCCAGTTCATTGGTAAAGGGCTTGTTAATTCCACATTCTGGGGCCCTCAATACAATCAGACCTTACCAGTTTTACTAGACAAACTTCAGAAAATAATTATCAGGCAGAAATAGTGGAAGAACTCAGACAACATGAATAATCAGAGTAGATCAATGCCCCCAAGGAATGAAAAAGGTGACACAACAGAAGATGTCATGCACAGACAAATGCCTGAAGTGTCAGAAATAGAATTCAGAGTATAGATGACAAATATAATGAACAGAATGGAGGAAGAAATAGAAATAGAAATCCAAACATTTCAAAATTTGTCTCAATAAATTAATGAATTCAAAGACAAAATCACCAAAGATATGAACATAAGGAGAAAAGAGATAACAGAACTCAAGGAAATGAAAAAGCTATTCAAGGAGCTTAGAAATACTGTAGAATACCTAAGTAATAAAGTTGAGCAGGCAGAAGAAAAGACCTCTTAACTTGAAGACAAGGCTTTTGAATGATCCCAAGTGCATAAAGAGTCAAAGAAATGGAAATCAAAAATTGATCATTCCTTGGAAGAGTTGTGGGATTATTCAAAAAGAGCAAACATTTGACTTATAGGAATTCCTAAAGAAGAGGATGTTCCTAAAAGCACAGATACTCTCCTCCAAGATATTATAGAGGAGAATTTTTTAGGCAATGCAAGAGATACAGAAATTCCAATAGTAGACAGTTTCAGAACCCAAGCAAGACTCAATCTAAATAAAGTACCTTCTAGACACATTATAATTAACTTCGCCAAAGTTAAGTTTAAGGAGAAAATTCTACAAGAAGCTATACATAAGAACAGCATTACCTGCAAAGGAAGAACAGCATTGCCTACAAAGGGAGAAATATAAGAATGACTACAAATCTTTCATCCAAAACTTTTCAAGGTAGAAAAGGATGGTTATTGACCTTCAATCTCTTAAATGACACAGCATTCAGCCCAGGATCCTGTATCCAGCTAAAATGACTTTCATTTTTTATTAAGAAATAAAATATTTACTGATGTACACATATTAAGGAAATTTGCCATAACACAATCAGCTCTCTAGGAAATACTCAGACCCATTTTTCTTAATGACCACCACAATGGTCTACCATCAAAGTAAACTCACCCAAAATATATCAAACAAAACCTAACCTCCATAATGTTGAAAGAATTAAAAATATCCACTGGACCTTTGAGAAACATAACACCCAAAACACTACCAGGACCATCAATTCTCTCAATGAATGTGAATGGCTTAAATTGTCCTCTAAACAGGCACAGGTTGGCTGACTGGATATAAAAAACTCAGACCAAGTATCTGTTGCCTAAATGAAACTCATCTTACCTCAAAGGATTAAAAAAGAATAACGGTGAAGGGCTGGACATCTATAATACAGGCAAATGGAAATGAGAAAAAAAGTAGGGATTGCAATTTTATTTGCAGATAAAATAGGATTTCAACCAACAAAGATAAGGAAAAGTAAACATGGACACTGCATATTTGTCAAGGAAAATACTCAATATGAAGATATTACAATAATTAACATTTATTCTCCCTACCTCAGTGCTCCTCAATTTATAAAGAATACCCTAATGGATATGAACAATTTGATATCTTCCTGCATTATAACAGTTAGAGATTTAAAAACCACTTTCTCAGTACTGGATAGATCATCTAAGAAACTACTAAAAAAAGAAATAATATACTTAAACTTGACTCTATAATAAATTGAATTAATAGATATCTACAGAAAATCTCATACTAATAAAACTGAATGTACATTCTTCTAATCACTCCATGGATTACACTCAAAAAGTGATCATATCTTAGGACACAAGTCTAATCACAAATTAAGAAGAATAGAAATTATTCCTTGCATCTTCTCAGACCATTACAGAATAAAAGTTGAACTCAAAAGCAGTAGAAATCTTGATACACAAAAGAAATCATGGAAACCAAATAACCTTAGGTTGAATGATAGCTGGGTCAAAGATGAGATTAAAAAATAAATTATCAAATTTTTGAAACAGAATTATAATGATCAGTATCAAAACCTGTATGATACTGTAAAGACAGTCCTAAGAGGGAAATTTATAGCATTAGAATCCTTCACCAAGAAAACAGAAAGAGAGGACATCAACAACCTAATGAGTCATCTCAAGCAACTGGAAAACAAAGAACCTTTTCAACCACAAACTCAGCAGAGGAAATGAAATAACCAAACTTATAGAAGATTAAATGAAATTGAAAACAAAAGAATCATTCAGAAGATCAGTGAGACAAAAATTTGGTTCTTAGAAAAGATTAACAAAATTTATAAAACTTTGTCTAGCCTAATGAGAAACCAAAAAGTAAAATCTCTAATATCATCAATCAGAAATGATAGAGGATAAATAACAACAGATACCACATAAATAGAAAAAAAAAATCCTCAATGATTACTACAAAAAAAATTCTGTTCTCAGAAATATGAAAATATGCAGGAAATAGACCAATACCAGAAGCACACCACCTTCTTAGACTCAGCCAGAAATAATTACAAATTTCGAATAGACCTATATCAAGCACTGAAATTGCATCAACTATATAAAATCTTCCCAAAAAGAAAAGTCCAGGACTAGATGGCTCCATAACAGAATTGTACTATACCTTTAAAGATAAACCAGTATCTATATTACATAGCCTTTTCCAGAACATAGGAAAAGAAGGAATACTTCCCAACACATTCTATGAAGAAAATATCACCTAGATCCTCAAACCAAGAAAAGACACAATAAACAAAGAAATCTATAGACCAATATCATTAATGAATATTGATGCAAATATATTAAATAAGATCCTAGCCAACAGAATTCAGTGAGACATCAAAATACTATACACCATGATTAAGTTGGCTTGTCCCAGGGTTTCAAGGTTGGTTCAACATACCTAAATCTATAAATGTAATACATCACATAAATAAAATAAAAAACAAAGACCACATGATTCTATCAATTGATGCTGAAAAAGCTGTTGAAAATATCTAGAATCCTTTCATGTTTAGAACACTTAAGGAAATAGGCTTAGGTGGAATATTTCTTAAACTGATAGAGGCCATCTACAGCAAACCCACAGATAATCTTATTGAATGGAATAAAATTGAAAAAAATTTCCACTCAGATATGAAACTGTACAAGGATGCCCATTGTCACCACTACTATTCAACATACTAATGGAAGTCCAAGCCATTGCAATCAGGCAAGAAAAGGGGATCAAGTGTATTCAAATGTGGTCTGACGAGGTCAAACTCTCATGGATGACATGATTTTATACCTGGAAACCCCCAGGGACTCAACAACAAAGCTCTTAGAAGTGATCAAGGAATATACCAGAGTCTCAGGTTACAAAATTTATATTTACAAATTGGTAGCTTTTATATTTGCCAACAATGGTCAAGCTGAAAATATAGTTACAGACTCTATTCCTTTTACAGTAGTGGCAAAGATGAAATATTTGCAAATTTATCTAACAAATGACATGAAAGATTTGTATAATGAGAATTATGAAACTCTGGTAAAAGAAATAGCTGAAGATGTTAACAAATGGGAAAACATGGGTGGCGCCTGTGCTCAGTGGGTAGGGTGACAGCCCCATATACCAAGTGTGGTGGGTTCAAACCCATCCCTGGCCAAACTGCAACAAAAAAATAGCTGGGTGTTGTGGTGGGCACCTGTAGTCCGAGCTACTCAGGAGACTGAGTCAAGAGAATCTCACCTAAACTCAGGAGTTGGAGGTTGCTGTGAGCTGTGATTCCACAGCACTTTACTGAGAGCAACAGAATAAGACTGTCTCAAAACAAACAAACAAACAAAAAAAAAAAAAAAAAAAAAGGGAAAACATACCATGATCGTGGTTGGGAAGAATCAGCATTGTTAAAAAGTCCATAACTATCCAAAGCAATCTATAGATTTAATGCAATCCCTATCAAAGTACCAATGTCATAGTTTAAAGAACTTGAAAAAATAGTTTTCGTTTTATATGGAATCAGAAAAAACCTTGGATAGCCAATACATTACTTATAAATAAAAACAAATTAGGAGGCATCACATTATCAGATTTCAGAATATACTATAAGTCTATAATGGTCAACACAATATGATACTGGCACAGAAATAGAGATGTAGATATATGGAATAGAATAGATAACCTAAAGATGAACCCAAGCACATATTGTCATTTGATCTTTGATAAGCCTAACAAAGACATACATTGGTGAAAAGATTCCCTATTTAATAAATGGTGCTGGGAGAACTAGCTAGTGACCTATAAAAGACTGAAACTGGACTCTCACCTTTCCCCACTAACAAAAATTTATTCTCACTGGCTAAAAGATTTCCACTTAAGACATGAAACTATAAAAATACTAGAAGAAAGTGCAGGAAAAACACTTGAAGATATTTACCTGGGAGAATTTTTATGAGGAGGACACCCTAGCAATTGAGGCAACACCAAAAATATTTTACGGGGGTCTGATCAAGCTAAAAAACTTCTGCAATTCTAAGGACACTGTAAGTAAAGCAAACAGAATGGAGAGAAGATTTTTTGCAGGTTATGTTTCTGACAAATTTCTGATAACTAGAATCCACAGAGGACTCTAATCAATAAGAAAAGAACAAACAACCCAATTTCTTTGTGGACAATAGACATGAACAGAAACTTCTCTGAAGATGACAGGTGCATGGCCTACAACTGCATGAAAAAATGTTCATAATCTTTAATCGTCAGAGAAATCCAAATCAAAACCACTTTTAGATATCACCTAACCCTAGTAAGATTAGCCCATATCACAAAATCCCCAAACTACAGATATTGGTGTGAATGTGGTGAGAAAGGAACACTTCTACACTGCTGGTGGGACTGAAAATAATACACTCCTTTTGGAAAGAAGTATGGAGAATTCTCAAGGAACTAAAATTTGACCTACCATTTAATCCCACAATATCATTACTAGAAATTTACTCAGAGAAACAAAAATCATTTAACAAGAAATATATTTACACCAAAAAATTTATTACAGTGCTATTCATAATAGCGAAGTCATGGAAGCTGCCTAAATGTCCATCAACCCATAAATGGATAAATGCAGTGTGATACTTATATATCATAGAATACTATGCAGCCATAAAAAAGAAAGAGTCTTTACATCTTTTATGTTTACCTGGGTTAAGCTGGTACATATTCTTCTTAGTAAAGTATTTCAAAAATTGAAAAAAAAAGTATCCAATGTACTCAGTACGAAACCCATATAGATACACTTACATATTCATAAGAATGATAAAACACAGAGATAGTCTAGAAAGAAAGAGGGTAGAGGCAGGAGAGGAGATGGGAGGGAGGAGGTGAAGTGGAGGGAGGGTATTTGGCTGGATCTCACCTAATGTACACAATGCAAAGGTACATTTCAAAACAATTAAGAGTATATTATAGATGTCATACCACAAAATTAAGTGAGGTGATGTTTGTGTTAATTAGTTTGATTTAAATATTCCACATTGTATATCAAATAATTACATTGTACCCCATAAATATATATAGTTATTATTTAATTAAATCTAAGTTAAAAATAAAATATTCAAAAACAGATATTGCAATCTTTTGGTTATCTCTCACTGGCGAATTTCTAAATATTACCCAAAAAAGCAACAAAAATACTTCTTCCATTCTCAGTGTCATATTTGTGTGAAACAAGCTTTTCTGCAATGAATGATATTAAAAACAAAAATAATTCATGTCTTGGAAGATGTATGAGTATACCTGTCCAAAATTATACCTTCCAAAGAAGATATTCTAAAAAATTAAAGGCAAGCTCAGATATCTCATTAAATGTTAAATTATGATAAACAGAAAAATAAAAAAATAAGTTTTTAAAATTATTCTATTTTTATTACAATTTATTTATTTATTTATTTATTTATTTATTTATTTATTTATTTATTTATTTTTTGAGACTGAGTCTCACTTTGTCATCCTGTGTAGGGTGATATGGCATCCTATCTCACAGCAAGCTCAAACTCCTGGGCTTAAGTGATTCTCTTGCCTAAAACTCCCAAGTAGGTGGGACTACAGGCACCTGCCACAATGCCTGGCTATTTTTTAGAGATGGGGTCTCTCTCTTTCTCAGGCTGGTCTCAAAACCGTGAGCTTAGGCAATTCACCTACCTCGGCCTCTCAAGTGCTGGGATTATAGGCATGAGCCACCGTGCCTGGCGTGTATTACAAATTATTGATAAATTGTTCTGTTTTATTTTTTGTCCATGATGGGGCATTTTGTTTGATGAACATAATGTGAGTGTGCTACAGAAGCTTAACATTATGTTCAAGCGTGCTGTGATATAAAAAAGGTGCTAAAACACTGATTTAACATTTCATTATGTGTGTTAGTAGATGCTGAATAAATCTGTAAATACAAGTAATTTACTGACTGATTGAATGAAAAAATGTATAGATTGGGCTATTAGAATGCAACAGGCCTGTTCTAGCCTAGAGAGTTTATAGACAAAGAAAGCACCGGTATTTCTGATGTAGGGTAGATAATGGCATAAAAAATAAGTTGAAGCAAAATTTCATTATTGAATATAGAAGTTACCATCCAGAAATCAATTTCCTTTGCTTCTAAATTTCCTAGAATAACTAATATTTGCTGAAGACCTACTAGGCACTAACCAAATGCACCAGGAAGTGGCTTTATATAGAGAAGGTGGACTTAAACTTTATGGCTACACTATATTTTTCAAATCAGTGAATAGCTATTACCTTCATTTTACCCTGATTAGAATATTGAAACTGCAAAAGTTTAAATCACTTTTTTCAAAGTTAGAGTTAGGAGTTAATTATAGTGAGATTTGAACCTGAGCTTATGCATTTATTAATACATAACTATTATAATCCCCCCAGGTTTGATTAATAATTTTAGGAAAAAACTATGGCAAGTTTTTTTATGGGGAAAGAAGTATTTGTCAATAATTCTATTCTATTTTAAACTATTTTAACAGTTCTTTGTTATAGGGAGACATCTAAATTGTATCACCTCTTGCATTTCTACATTTAAGCTTCATTTAAATGTTACCTCCTCTGCAAAAGCAGACACACATTCTTGTGCTCATGCATCAATTGTAGTGTTTTAAACACTATATTGTAACTGGACCATTGTGACTAGACTATGATCCCCTTGAGAAAATGGCCACATCTTGCTTGACTTTGACTTTGACCAGGTAATTTGAATTACCTAGTTCCTAACAAAGTATCTAGGAGAGAGGTATGCCATAAATGTACATATAAAGGCTAATAGTAAGACAACATGGTTGGTTGCTAGGGGAATATGAACAATACTCCCTCAAAGAGTATATGTTATGGTAAGTGAGTATGTGACAAAGGCAAAAACAATTTTACTGGTAGACCAGAAACAGTAAGTTCCTCCAGATAATACAAATTATTTGGCAAGTTCAGAAAAGGGAGAGATTACTTCTGATTTGGTAGAGTTGAGAGGTCAAGATACTAAATGAGAGCTTAAAATATCATAGGGTTTGAAGTCACTTGGTCATCATTCAATACATTTGTCAAGAAACTTCTGTGTGTCAGACACTGTATTGTATCTACCAGGGTTTCATAATCTTGTCTTCTCAGAGTTTAAAGTCTAGTGTGGGAGCAACAAGTATAAAAAGACAATAAAAACAACTGGAAAACACAGACTTGACCATGCCATTATGTCTGTATAACTTCAAAATCAGCTGGAAAATGGGTGTGAATAATAATTACAATTGCAGAGTTCTTGTGAAAATTAAAGTAGGTAAAAATTAAAGTAGGTAAAGTAGTAGGTAAAAACCTACCTAAAGTAGGTAAAACTATGGACCTTGTAGATTCTGCTCAACAATTATTATTTCCCTGTCTTTTTTCCCTTCTATTTTCATCACCACTTGTAGCTTTCATATGTGCACATTTACATTTAGGTGCAGCAAGAATGGTTGGTCCGTCTTCCTAGATGATAAATACAGATGATGAAATTGCAAATCATGAAGTTAGAAAATGCCTGTCAATGCTATAGTCATTCCTAGATTGAAGATATTTAAAAATGGAATGTGTCACCTGTTGTAGAATCTACTAGCAGCATCTAAGTGACTGCATTGTTCATTGTTCTAGACTGGATTGTCTCCTGTTTCATTGTTTGCAAATTCTTGACTCACTTGAATCATTTTGCACATTTATGACTGAATGAAACTTTGTGAAAGTTGAAGATGATTAATTGACCACAGAAGTGCATGTTTTCATGTAAATTAAAATTTTCTATTGAGTTTCATTTCTCACAGAGCATTACTGTGGTGCTACATGGAGATGGAATTAAAAGGAAGGAATCTGGGGCGGCACCTGTAGCTCAAAGGAGTAGGGCGCCAGCCCCATATGCCGGAGGTGGTGGGTTCAAACCCAGCCCTAGCCAAAAATGAAGAATTTTTTTTTTTTTTTTTTTACTGAGAAGATACTGAAAAGGAAAAAGAATTATTCCTTGGTCAAACACTTCAACCAGTCAATTAGTGCTGAGCAGAGATGTTAATCTCTTGTTCTCTACCTACTAAGTGGTAGTCTGACAATATTCTTTAGTACTGTTCTTTGGATAAGGCTGTAAAGAGCATTCTCACCCTGGACATAAGCAATAAAGTATGAGGACTCAGAATGCCCAGTGTTCATTGTACACTCTGTGAAAGCTTGGTCACTGGGTCACAACAACACAGTTTTATGACAACTTAACTTGCAAGTCATTACCACCTGCAAATAAGTCAAAAAATATCATTAAAATTAAAATAATATGATGTAGTGGAAATGGAAGAATTTTCATTTCAGTTATTTATCATAAATGGCTTTGTTTTAAATTTTCATTTGAAACTAAGCAATATATTGATTAGTTTTAAACAATTTGTGAATAACAGTTCAAAACAAATTACCTTAAATAGAGGCAATCAGGAAATACAGGAGACCTATTTTATCATGGCTACATATATTATAGGGAATGATGATACTAAAATTCTTAGCTTCACTTAGGTGCCTCTGAATTTTCCTAAGACAAATGGCATGTGCCCTATAATATACGAAGATGAAAATAGAAATGAAAGTTGAATACTAGACTTCAGTGATCTAAGAGGAGGCTTTGGCAAAAGAACATAGTAATGAGCATGCAATTAGTCTAGAATAAACAGAAACATGTCTTCTCTGGACTAGTGTATGAAAAGTGCAAATTTTTTCATAACAAAGAATATGAACCTTATTTTTCTTTGCTATGATTTTTGATTGCAAGTCAGGTCATCTTATATGCTAACAAACTAATATTCAAGAGCATAATTAGAAAGTTAACACCAGTTCTTTAGATAGCATTCATAATTAAGAGAGCTAAATGAATATTCTGTTAGGTCCATATTTTACTAAAGTAAGTGTAAACCGACAGAGATTGAACTTGTGTGGGCATGTGTGTATTTCTCTTCGTGGAACAAATTCCTCTTTGTGTGTCTAATTCCTTTTAATCTATATCTGAAAGCCCACAGTGTGACTCTTGGAAAACAAAGGAAAGGGATATTGTGCTCTGTTTTCTAAAATCTGCTACAACAATGTTACTTTTGCTTTTCTACTTTTGTTCTCTGTCCACTTGGGAAAAACTTCTTAGTCAATCTTACGGTAGATTTTGTTCAATTTATGGTAATATAGCACAGTTCTCATTAGGTTAACGGTAGAAGTGACTAGAAAGATTCCCTTTTATCTTAAGAGTACAGTGCCATGAGATCTTTGGGTATTCAACAGTTATATATTGACTATCTTCAAAATCAGTCAAGCTCCCCTCCTTATTTTTTAATTTTAAAAAATCTCTACTACAGCAACAAATGATCTCAAATAGAAATGAGCTATTAATCTTTGCAATATAGAACGCTCTTGGTATCATATTTTTCTTTCTGATTTTGACACTAGTGTCTGTGTTTGGACAGAGTTAACTCTGTGTGTGTGTGTGTGTGTGTGTGTGTGTGTGTGTGTGTTGAAATGCATTAGGTTCTGTAGCTTTTGTTGCAAATTTAAAACTATTGCAAACCTTACTGGACTGCCATCCACAATGCCCGATCTCAAGTTATTATAGGATGAAATTCTTTACACTGATTTCCTACACTTTTTCAAATTAGTTTCCTAGACTAAGAATTAGACCCTTAATGCTCAAAGTATGATCAGCCAGCATCTACTGGAAATTTCTTAGCAAAGTACAATCTTGGGCCCTACTCACTGACCCTTTACCCCACATCTACCTATTTACTAGATCAAAATTTGCATTTTAGACCTCATTTATATGTACATTAAAATTTCAAAAGTGCAGGTGGAAGATCAGTGTCAGGCATATTGCAGATGCTGAAATAAATATTTAATGAAATGAATGAATATAATAAAATATTATAAATAGGTAGTAAAGATGGTATA
This sequence comes from Loris lydekkerianus, assembly GCA_963574355.1. Lineage (NCBI taxonomy): Eukaryota > Metazoa > Chordata > Mammalia > Primates > Lorisidae > Loris > Loris lydekkerianus. The sequence continues at coordinate 2,323 of CAUYPK010162621.1, read as the reverse complement.
TTGTTTGAGTTAAACAGGACAATCCAAGGATTTGGATTTTTTTTTTTTATTTCCAGATAAACATTGAGCATTGAAATGTGGAAATAAATATCAGAAAGAGGGTAGATTATTACAAGAGACAAAAGCTTTTCTTTGGTATGAAGGAAAATTGAATGATTCACAAATGTAGGTATAGATTATAGATATGAAATTATGTTCCCAGTTGCTATTTATAAATGCTATTCCCAAATAACATAGTGTTATTAATTTTTTTGAAAAAATAATTCAACTGTAGAATTGATGATTATAAGAAATGTTTCTCTTTAAATGAATTTATGATTATTTTTATATACAACCTTTACCACTCACATATGTGACCCAAGAGTGTCTCTCCTTCTGCCCTACAGAATCTTCTTGATTCTGGCTTTGTCCTTGCTCCATAGGAATTAAAATCTAAAGCATGCAGCTGTGACACAGAAGGGAAAGAGAACAAGCTTTTTATAAGTAAAGAATGATTTAGAAAATTAGGTAGGTGTGATAAAATGACATAATAAGTGAACAAAAATTTAGCCATCAGTAAAATGACTTATTGTTAGTTTAAAAAATACACTGATAATTTGGATCAAGCTGAAAACCTTAATGATTAAGTGTGAGCATCTGCTCGACTTTAAATAAAATAATCAAAGAGAAAATATGTCAAAATTATGTAAAAAATTATCTTTCTGTTAGTTAGGGATATTTAAAATAAGCAACGTTTAAAAAATTCAAACTGTCGGGGGGAGGGAGACAAGATGGCGGACTGAAGCCAGCTTTCCACAGAGGCTCCCGTCCAGAAGGAGAGTTAAGAGACAAAAATTTAGTAAGCAACCTGGTGGAATTGAGCTGCACCAAGAGAGAAGGTCGAAGAACTCACATCAACACTGCTGAGGCAAGCTGTGACCACAAGGACACAAACAAAAAGGTACAAAATTCATCACCAAGCGGACGGGAGTCCCCCCCTCCCCGTGACACTGGCTCAAAAGCCCCACAAACAAACAAACGGGCAGAAATTAAAGGCCCTCCCACTACACTTCAAGGGAGAGACCTTCTAAAAACTGGACCTACCTCCCCTACTAGGGTGCCATGGCATTCTCCTGCCAGGCATAAAACTATATAAAACTGTAAATATCCTTTCCCAGCAATCCTGAGCTCCCAACACTCCCCTCCACTCACACTGAGGTCTGGAGGCCTGTCCCACAGGAGTTCAAATTCTTGGGTGATTTCTCAAGGGGTGTGGACAGTGCCTGAGCTGCCGCTGGTCAGCGCTGACTCTGAGGCATATGAGTGAGGAGAGGGCACTTGGCTGAGGGGGAGTCACGCCAGGGTGGCACTTCCCTGAGGCACAGTGCAGCAGCCCTCCTTGGGCAGCAATACAACCAGGCATAAAACTGAGTGAAACTGTATCTTCCCCGTTTGCAGAGCTGAGCTCCCAGCACTCCCCCCAACTCTCACTCGGGGGTCTGGGGGCCTGCACCCTAGGAGTCCGGATTCTTGGGTGATTTCTCGTGGGGTGTGGACAGTGCCTGAGCTGCACTGTCTCTGGGGCAAAGAAGCGAGGAGAGGGCAGTCAGCAAGAAGGGAACCACTCCAGAGTGGCGGTTCCCTGAGATGTGGAGTGGCGGCTATCTTCTGGCAGTGGTGCGGCCAGGCATAAAACTGTGTGAAACTGTGTGTGGTCGCTACCTACAGCTCTGGGCCCCAGCACTCTCCTTCCCCCTCACTCTCAGATCTGGAGGCCTGTCCTCCATGAGTCCAGATTTTTAGGTGATCTCTTGGGTGTGGACAGAGCATAAACTGCGGCTGCTCAGTGCTGACTCTGGGGTGCGGGACCAAGGAAAGAAGGGTTGGCTGGGTGCCCACACTAGAGCGGCAGTTCCCGGAGGCAGACCAACAGCTGTTTTTTTAACAGCAAAATGGCTCACTTCTGGATATTCTAAAGCCACAACCCCTGTCTCCCTGAGCAACCAGAGGAGGCCACCCGTGAGTAAAGGATTTGCCTGATGCTGCTCACAAACCCGGGAAGATTCTAGGGCTGACTCAGAGAGGTAATCTAATACAAACCTTCAGCAGCAAAAATGTTTGAACTCAGAACAGCTTGTCTTCTGCAGGCAATTTTAGCAGAAACAGAGACAGAATTTGGCAAAGTTGTTCTGTTCTGTTCTAATCTGTTCTGTTCTGTTCTGTTCTGTTCTGTTAGCAACATCAACCAGGTGCAGGGCTAAGCCTGAGTGAACACCCTTCCCCCCCACCTTCATCAAGTGCCCGAGGATGTCAGCCCTCACCTCCTCTTGCTAGATAGCGGCAG